>SNQJ01S0004040.1:293905-313102 GCA_010110895.2 Picea sitchensis | reverse complement strand
ATTGAACAAGGGAACCAACAACACATATAAAGGTAAGCTTCCATTGATTTGTTTTAATTGTGATGGTATTGGTCATTTTGCTAACAAATGTCCTCATAAGAAAAATAAAAGGAATGATGAATATTACTCAAATAGAAAACAAACATAGAAAGGCAAAAGAACCAAAAAGAAAGCGTTCAAGAAAAAATATGCACCAAAGAAGAGATCTCCTCATCAAATGAAGATGAAGTCAATGACAATGCGACATAAAGATTTTTATTCATGGAAATAGAAGACTCTGATAAACAAGAAACCGAAGAAGAATATGAAGAGGCGGAATTTGACTACCGAGAAGAATTGTAGAGTGCCATAGAAGTTATAAGAAGAGAAAAGAAGAAAAACAAGAAGCTACAAGAAGAACTAGACAAGAAAGAAGGCACTCGAGAAATAGAAAATATGATCACGTAATTGAAGGTTCAAATAGAAGAAGATAGAAGAATTGAAGAAGCACTCAAAGAACAGTTAGAAGAAAGAGACATGATCATTGGAAATTTGGAAATAGAGATTGTCACATTTAGAAAGGATCTTCAAAAGAAAAATATGCAGAACAACTCAAAAGTTTTGAATGATATTATCAGCAATCAAAATCTCTTTATCATGACAAGTTCGTACTTGGATACAATCAAACAAAAAAGGGATCAATATCCAAAGCAACAGAACAAGAAACATGCCCAAAAAATTATGCAGAAACAATCAAAGAGAATATGATGACCTACAAGGAAGATTACAGGGACACTCCTCCATCGAGAAGATTCAGATTTCAAAATCAATGACCAACAGAAACAAGCAGGTTGTTGGTTGTGGAGCCTGATTATCTTCCTGATTCAGAGGTCCTTACTTTTAGCCGTGTTTATACCCCATGAAGTATTTACACCCCAGAAGTATGTACACTCTTCCATGCGGGGGAGTGCGGAGGGGGGGTACCCCCTCTACGGGGTCCAGGGGGGCTATCCCCTTGGCTAGGGGTCTAGGGGCAAGCGGGACCCCAACGGGAGTTCGGGGGCGAAACCCCCGAAGGAAAAAATTCCTTGTAAATGTATATTGTAATTTCATTGTAAATCTAGACCGTTCATTATAAGGTTGCAGATCTAACGGTAGAGATTATGTTAGGGTTTTTTCCCTAGAAGGCAACCCTCTTTTATGAGGGAAATGTATTACGGCTATGGTTGATGGTGAATATTGTATTCTAAGAGAGGATATTGTGAGAGAAAGAAGAGGAAGTTACAGTGGGTTTTGCTGTAGGTTGTATCCCTTCATTTGTTGGATAATAATAAAGGAAGGACCTAGCAATTTCTCTGGTGGATGTAGCCCACACTGGGTGAACCACATAAATTTGTGTCTCTCTTGTATTGTGTATCTTTTGTGTTTTGTTTTCCGCATTTGTTTTATTTTATTTCTCCACGGTCATGTTTTTCTAACACATGCCTCATGAAGAAGGATTCATAAAAGTAACTCCTTTCAGAAGATCTTCAACTCCTAGGTATCAAACTATCTTTTTTGGTTTATGTTATGCATGCAATATTTTGGACATAAAGTTGTAAATTGCAGAGCTAATAGGAGGAACATAAACAAATTTGAAAGTCATACACAAAATGGTTATCCAAGAAGGCCTATTGAAACACAGAGAAGAAGCTACAACATGTTTGAATCATTGAGCATTGAAGTGGAATTCTACAAGTGCAACAATTTTGGACACATGGCCAAAGATTGTAGAATGGTAGTCCCTCCTAGATAACCACAACATAACAACAACAATCACAAACAAGAACCTCAGAAGAGAACATGGATAGGAAAACAAAATCAGTATAGCAATGAAGAATGCACACTCGCTCTACAAACTAAGAAAAAGAAACGTGGTTGGTATGTTGACAGTGGTTGTTCAAAACACATGACAAGTGATAAAGACAGGTTTCTTACATTAAGAAAGGAAAGAGATGGATCAGTCTCATTCGGAAATGATGATTCAATTAAAATCATTAGAAAAGGCACAGTAAAAATTGGAAACAAGAATACCAAGACAGAAAATGTTCTACTAGTAGAATATATGAAACATAATATTCTAAGTGTAAGTCAAATGTGTGACCAAGGTCATAAAATTACTTTCGATTCACAGAAGTGAGATATAAGAAAATAAGGTTCAGGAAAATTGATTGCAACAACTACAAGAACTTCAAGCAACATATATGTATTAAGTGAAATTGGAAATGAAAAGTGTTGTTTGGGAAAGGAAGATGAAAGTTGGCTATGACATAGAAGAATGGGTCACATAAACTTTGAAAATTTTGTCAAAGTTAGAAAAAATGAAGCAGTTAGAGAAATTCCCCAAATCACGAAACCAACCAACACTTTATGCAAACATTGTCAACAAGGAAAGAAAACAAAGACCAGGTTCAAATCAAAAGAATATTCAATGACAAGACCACTGGAAATTGTGCAAAATAATCTAGTTGGACCAACTACAACAAAGGGTTTAAAAGGTGAGAAATACCTTATGTTATTAATTGATGATTATACATGAATGACTACAATTTTCTTTCTCAGGAATAAGTCGGAAGATTTTGAAAACTTCAAGATCTACAAGGAGATGGTTGAAAATGAAATGGATTCAAAAATCAAATGTTTGAGATTTGATAATGGAGGAGAGTTCACCTCAAAAGAATTTATGGACTATTGCAACATCAATGGAATGAAAAGACAATTCTTTGTTGCTAGGACACCTCAACAGAATGAAGTTGTTGAAATAAAGAATAGGACAATACAAGAAATGGCTCGAACAATGTTAATGGATTCCAAATTGACAGATTTTTGGACACATGCAGTGCATACAATAGTTCACATTCAAAACAGAGTAATGATCAGAAACAAAAATGACAAAACTCCCTACGAGCTATGAAAAGGAAGACCAACAAATGTGAAACACTTTAGAGTATTTGGAAGAAAATGCTACATCAAAAGAGAAGATGACAGAATGGGAGAATTTGACTCTCGTGTGGAAAAAATGAGTGCTTGTTGGTTACTCAAGTACAAGGAAAGCATACAAGTGTTACAATATGAGGTTGAACAAAGTTGTGGAAAGTATCAATGTAACAATTGATGAAACAGGTGGACAAGAATTGAAGGAAGAAGAAAATGAATCAATGGAACAACTTTATAAAGAAGAAGCAGAAGATGAAGAAGAAGTAGAGAGGGAAGATGAAGAGGATCAAATAGAAGTAGAAGAGAAAGTTCAACAAGTGCCTCCAAAGAAACCTAGCAAACGAGTACAGAAGAATCATCCTTCAGATCAGATTATCAAAAACAAGGATGCACGAGTTGAGACTAGAAGAAGAAAATGTTCACCAAAGAAAATGCACCTAGCACTCTTATTTACGATTGAACCAAATGGTTTTGAAGAGACCAGCAAGGATGAATTATGGAATAAGGCCATGGATGAAGAATCAGATCAAATAGAGAATAATGACACTTGGGAATTGGTTCCAAGATCAAAGAATAAGAATGTGATTGGCACAAAGTGGGTTTTTAGAAATAAATTGAATGAATATGGACAGGTTACAAGGAACAAAGCTAGATTGGCATGTAAAGGATACACACAGGTTGAAGGAATCGACTTTGAAGAGATATTTTCCCCAGTTGCCAGAATGGAAGAAATATGATTGCTTTTAGCTTATGCATGCTCCAAGAATATTAAAGTGTATCAGATGTATGTGAAATCAAATTTTTTTAATGGGGAACTTGAAGAAGAAGTCTACATTAAACAACCAAAAGGATTTCAGTTGTCAGAGAATGCATATTATGTGTGTAAATTAAAGAAGGCCTTGTATGGTCTAAAATAGGCTCTTAAAGCATGATACTCTAGACTAGATAAATATCTATAGTAGGCAGGGTTCAGAAAATGAAGTGCAAAGAACAACCTCTACATCAAGGTAACTCAAGATGGTATTTTATTAATTGAAGTTTTTGTTGATGATATTATTTTTTGAAGTAATGATGACAGGTTAAGCCAGAAATTTGCAAAGGATATGCAGAATGAATTTGAAATGTCATTACTCGGAGACCTATCCTTCTTTCTGGGTCTTCATATATGTCAAAGTAACCAAGGAAATTTTATTTTTCAAACTAAGTATATCAGAGAAATGCTAAATAAATTCATAATGGAAGATTGCAAACCAGTTACCACTCCTAAGAAAACTAGTTGCAAGTTGAGCAAATATGATGATTCAAATTCTCCGGACCAGAGGCAATACAGGTCAATGATTGGTAGCTTACTATATGTGACAACATCCAGACCAGATGTAATGCAGGCAGTTGTTCATGTGACACGATTTCAAGCAGCACCAAAGGAATCACATGTCTTAGTAGTGAAAAAGATTTTAAAATATCTCAAAGGAATATAAGATTTTGGATTATGGTATCCAAAAGGAGAGGATCTATCACTTATTGCCTACACAGGTGCATATTGGGCATGTTGCATTGATGATTGATGAAGCACCAGTGGAGCAACGTTCTACTTGGGTGAGTCTTTAGTATCTTGGCTAAGTAAGAAACAATCATCAATATCTTTATCTACAACCAAAGCAGAGTATATTGCAACAACAACATGGTGTACACAGGTTCTATGGATGAAACAAACTCTGACATATATACAGGTTGATTATGATGAGCCCATTTCAATCTATTTTGATAATACAAGAGCCATCAGTATCTCAAAGAACATGGTGATGCACTCCAAGTCGAAGCACATTTCAATCAAGTATCACTTTCGACAGGAACAAGTTGCAAAAAAGAACATCGGAGTTGAATATGTGGGCACAAAAGAACAAGTGGCAGACATCTTTACAAAACCGCTTCCACGATAATCATTTGAGTATCTTCGCTAGAGACTCTAAGTAATTTCTACTATAAACTGAATGCTTTTGAATGCTTATCTTATATGTCTTATATGTATACGAGGAAGCACCATAAAGAGGACAATTCAAGTTGGGAGATCAGTTTCAGGAAGAGTTCATTCAGGGGAAGTATCCCAAAGGACAGTTCAATAAGGGGGAGCAGCCCCGGATGGAAAGATACATTTTCCATTGATGAAAAATGGGTATAGATTTATCAATGCAAACGTAAATGCTTGGAGAAAGATCACAAAGGCATGGTTCCAGGGGGAGTGATGGTCACATGGGGAGCATGAGTGATATGACTTTAGTATTGCATCAGAGTGTTGTCATCAATTCCAAAGGGGGAGATTGTTGATTATTTGGGTTGGTTGTCATTGATGTCAACCCTTGAATAAATTTTGGTAGTGAATTATGGTAGCACAAAGGTTTAGGTAATGGACTCAAGTTTGTTTGATGTATAATGGTATGAGTTTTAATATATTTGAAGGTAAAACTATTCTAGATGGATAGTACATGTCATTCCATTTCTTGTGGTATGTGGAATGTCACATAACTCTTCACATTTAGATAATTATGTCCATGTGAAGTTGGAGAACCCTTGTGAGTCGTCTAGAAGCCCCAAAAGGTCAAAGTAGTCAAAGTGGTTGCAAAGAATAAATTATTTAAATAATAAAGTGAAGTGATGAGTGTACTATAATTCAAAGTGGATACAAAAGAAATTATTTAAATAATAAAGTTAATGGATAAATTACTAAGTGGACAAGTGGTTAGAAGTGGGTTAGCCGTAAAATAAGGAAAGTGGTTTAAGATGGTTAGAAAGTAAYCCCTTGAGGAAGCTACATAAAAGTATAAATAAGAGGCAAGGGTCTCTCATTTAATTACACTTGAGAATATTGAATATCTATAAGTGATTGAGGTAACAAAAGGATATCTAAGGAKAATTTCAGAGGGAAGGTGAAGTAAAGAAGCACGAAATTCAAGGGAGGACAAATTCTTTTGATAATGCTTTCTAAGGTATGTTATTTACAGGTCATCTCACCATTTTCGTAATAAATTTTTTTCTAGAATGATTCAGACCAATAAATCTGGAGGTCGTTGAGAAAACATATCCAAGTAGCTGTGATAAAAATTTCATCTTGTGAGTCATTGTATTTTTGGAGTTAAACTCTGTGAAAAATAGGGTTTGTGGCTAGTCCCAAAACTAGTCTAAAACATGTGTTTCAGGTAAAAACGTCATAAATTCTTCATAACAGATCCAAATTTAGTAAGAACAAATGTATTGGTTATAGTACAATCTGTAGTATCTTGTGTACCATTTTCAGATCCATACAACAAATATTTTGTGTGGGGCACACTTTACAAGTTTTCTCTCTAGAAAAATCCAGAATTCAACAAGTTATGTCGTTTTTGCTATAACTCCTTTTCTGAGAGGTTCCAAGTAGTGAAACCTAGAGGAATTGCATAAAATACACTGAATTTGTAATATGTTCATATCTTTATTCATTACATATACATAGTTATGATTATTTCAAGTTAGGGTTGTTGACTAATCCAAAATTAGTCATGTGAGACTAAAGTAAAGTTTAATGAAAATGTTAGTCTCTTGTTGTTGAAGTTAAGGAAGGTTTGCAGGTATGTGATCATATACACCAGGTCTATTACAAACTTACAAATCAGATTTGGATCATGAAATTGATGAGGGTTTTTGGTTGAGGTACATGTTGGGTACATGGTTGAGACAAGTAGTTGATGAGTTGGCACATACATGAGGTGTATAGTTGATGATGTTGGTATATCTTGATGAGTCATATTTTATGTGTATTTGATGCATGATTAGTACATATTTGGTGCATGGTTGATGCACTCATTGATGGTACAGTTTGAGGTACAGGTTGGTGCATGCTTGATGCACTTGTTTATGGTACATGTTGATTACAGGTTATTTGGTACTGGTTGTTTGGTGCATGTTTAAAACACTATATATCATAGTGATAGTGTGACAGTGGTTCCATCATTCTACTTCTACGACAGGGCGGTTGGATGGGGCAAGGACATGTGGTTGTATCCACCTTTCGGTTGTAGTCGGAGAACATAGGAGGTTGTATCCTCCTTCTGGTTGTAACCATAGAATTGGGGAGTAGTAGCTTCCCTCAGGTTGTAGCCTGAGAAACTAGGGGGGTGGAGCCTCCTTCCAGTTTCAGCTGGAAAACAAAGGAAGTCGGTGCTTCCAATGAATGTAATTCTTAAATACATATAAGAAAAATTGTACCATGGTTTTCTCCCTCTTTTGGTTTCCACGTAAAAACATTGGTGTACTATGTATGTGTATGATTTTTCATGTGTTCATTGTTTATTTACTTTGCAACTATTGGATGATAATGCTACATTGATATAACAATTGCATTTTATGGTTAAAAAAGATTATATTGCTCTATTACTGATTCACCCCCCCTCTCAGTAATCCAACAAATTGTGCACGAATGAGAGGTGGTTTGAGTATTGGAAAGCTTCACTTAATATCTTATAATTCCAAACCAAACTCCGGTCTCCTTATAAATGCCACTAATAAGATCCCAAAATATAGTGTCTCCCTAGGATGTGTCTATAAATTCTCTAGGATATTGGGGGTGTGTGATCTTGCACTCTAGATGATACGATGGGATATCCTTGAGGATGATGTTTCCCATGAGACTGATAGTGCATGCAAATGATAAAATAAAAAATAGTTGCAACTTAAAACAGAGATGCAATAGTGCCATAATTGACTTGTTACTTTAGTGTAATAACCCACTTGGTACATTAATGCAATAATCAACTTGCTACATTAATGCAATAATTGTATTACTTTGATTGTCTTTAGGAAAACATTTATTCTGATTGGCTAACCTAAAAATAAACATAAGTTGATATAGAAGAAGTCTAGGTCAAAGTGGCACTATTTATTTCGAGTTTATCATTTCATTGTACTACCAATCTTTCCCTTTTTGAGAGGTGACGTCCTTAGAGCAAGTTCGACCAATAAGCTATTCAAATTTCCAAAAATCACCATGAATCTATATTATATATTTTCAATCACATGATTATCATTAGGTTGATCGTTTCCAACAACTAATTACTAAGAAATATAAAGTTTATATCAAAACCGCCACCTTGACTAAACTAGCATACCATTGTGGAACATTGAAAAATGAAACTTATGTCCTTATTCCAATATGCATTTTTGGTTATTGCTAACTTCTCATCAAACTCTATATTTTGGTATATCTACAAGTTTGAAGTTTAAACTTTAAAATATGTGAACATGCAATGACTTTCTCCTTGTTATTCAGTTATTTCTCTAGAACACCCCTACAGTAATGATGCAATTATAGTTTTATTAAACATTTTCATTTATATAAAGATAAGGTATTTACATGCTTATATAAAGTACATAAAGAGTATGATTGAAATTTTTGTATAGTAATGAACTATAAGTTTTGGCCATTTAATTTGTCAAATGTGTATGTCCAAAAATCTTTGAATAGAGATATCATATTCCATTATGTAGTCATATCTACTTTTTCATTCATATATTTCTTTAGAGTGATATTTTTTTATTGACAATTTGACACCATTGCAAAATCCCCCTTCCATTTTTACATATGGTGCTAATAAAATAAAACAACAAATATTTTGCATCTCCATCCAACATAATTAGAGTTTTCTTTGAAAGATTGATCCAACATGAAAATATATACATAAAATATATACATAAATGATTTAAAGTTGAGCAATGGATGCTACAGATCATAATTAACAGAAAGAAAAGAAAAGTCCAGCA
The DNA here is from genome assembly GCA_010110895.2 of Picea sitchensis. Taxonomy (NCBI): domain Eukaryota; kingdom Viridiplantae; phylum Streptophyta; class Pinopsida; order Pinales; family Pinaceae; genus Picea; species Picea sitchensis. The sequence goes on along the minus strand of SNQJ01S0004040.1, from coordinate 304,357 downwards.
AGGCCACAAATCCTTTCTTTAAAAAAAAWAAAAAATAATCTCAACTTGAAAATGAAAAAAGATAAGTTTGTTCAAAAATGAAGATAAAGAAATGTTGGTCCTCTAAAATTGTTCATAAATATCAAAAAAAATAGGTTGGTGTTGAATTAGGTAGCTCTAAAGAGAAATTAGATTGGTTTGTCAATGCTTTCCCTAAGATCCACAGTGTTGGAATCTAGCTCTGATACCATGTGTAATGATCGAAATATTAGTTTTAAGTTATATATAAAATTATACACAAATTAAATACAATAATTTGCATAATTTAACTCATAAAATAAAATAGATTAATTCTAATTGCATAATCTACAAGAAAGAGTGAGTGGTTAGAGTATTACCTGAATGATATAGAGATTAACTCATTGAAAATGAGAATAATGTAGAACCTTTGCGCTCCAATCCTTGATGTAGTCGATCACAACAAAGTGTGGGGGGTGACTCTCCTCCCAACCAACCCCTCGGTCAATAATGTTGAGAGCCCACTAAGCCCTCAATTGACCTCCTATGTCAACCTCTAATTCCTCAAATCAAGATTTTCCATCACCCAAAAATCTCTCTCACTCCCTTCTCTTCCTTCATTAAATAGAATCCATCCATGCCAAAAAGATCCATGCATGGGTTCTACTTATCATACTTTTTTTTAAACTTTTCTTCATTTAGATTTTCCATTAGATTACAATTAGTAATCTATCTTTCCTTTTCATTACTTTCCTTTCTAATATATTAGTTGACTCCTAGTTCTTTATTTAGATTTTCCCTTAGTTACAATTAGTAATTTTTTTGTCCTTTGAACATTACTTTCCTTTCTAATATATTAGTTGATTGCTAGTTATTATTATCATGTTTTTTTTTTTGTTAGTTTATTATTTTTTTAAATTGCTATCACATATTATTATTTTAAACCATTTATGATTTCCTTCCTCTAGTATTTAATATTTGTTAAAATATAGGGCATTACACCAAACAAGAAGCATGTTAGGTTCTATGTGCAAACCTAGGAGAGTGAATGGCTTCTTGCATTATATAAGTGGGTTATTCCTCAAGTCATATTTAGTGAGTTCTCTTCTAAGCACCTTTTATTTCTACAGGGCGTCCTTCTGTCTATGACCACTTGAAGGTAGATCCTTATGTTATATACAAGGTCAATTCCACAAGAGGATCATTGTGATAAATCTACCAACTCAAAAGGGTATATGCTTGCAGGGTTTCTTGTCATAATTCTAAGCTATTTTCTCCTAGGTTACTAGATGATGATCCTCCCAGGATTTATGCTCAATCCAGAGCCATCATTCTCACATTTACTCTCCAAAAAGATAGGAAAATTTTAGCATTGCATGGTTAAATTGCTCCATCAATTAGTCTATTCGGTGATGGTGAGAGAGCTTGACAATCCTTCCTAAACTCAAATGATTATTTTTTATGAAGAATATTTAAGAACCCAAATTGTTGTTATTATTGACTCAAACCAAACTATTTAGTATGTCCTTATGGGGATATAATGAACGTTTTTTCTTAATAATATATCCATACATTTTTATTTTATTTGCTTTGGCTATGGTTCAACTTAGCGAACAATTTATTGTAGTTTTCTTGTTATTTTGTAAATGGGATTATTTGTTGTTTTATTGGCATTGCAGGGGTGACAAGAGAATTGGATTTTGGAACCCTGTGGGTGGCGGGGGGCTACATCAGTGCTTTTTGCAACTTGAATGAAGACTAGTAGGAGTACCCATTTTATCTGGCACAAATACTAAAAGCAACCAAACAAGGGCATTAGATTTTCAACTTGGAAACAATACTAAATTGGCTTATCAAATGAATTCGCACAAGGCTTATTTTTATTGCAAAACTCTAGGCATCCTAGGTTTGAGTCCCATTAAGGGAAGAGAAACCTTGAAATAATAAATACCAAAATGGAACACTAGTGGTGTTGATAGCAAAATCAACGACGTTACCGAGAAGGTCAGGCTCCAACACTACCAAATTTAATGTCTTTACCATATATAGTTTGGTTGTTGCTCAAAGACACACATATATATGGAGATGGATGGTTTAATGGACACCATTTCTAAACATTGGTTGGAAATGACGTCAGAATATGCTATTTCTTTCTTCCCTCTTGCTCCAACCAATCTCCATTGTTAAATATGGAAGTGCTCAACTACTCAAATTCATAGTAGCTAACATTGAAGAAGGGCATTTCATGACTTGGGTCTAATTTTTATTGAAGTGGAGTGTGTCGACTGTGAATTAAATCATCTATTGTTTTTTGTTATGGAATCATCCACTGGGTTTTGAGTCTATATTTCACAAGCAATTAGTTTCTTGTTAAACAAAATCTTGCAATTCATGGTATTGTTATAGTAAAGAGTGAAATCCTTACTCCCCAAGAAACTATATTTTCCATATTAAGAGAAAAACTAAGCAACTCCATCATGAAATTAATTTATAAGAAGATTACCCACTTTCAGAGGGCTTCTTTAGAAATCAATATTTTAATATAATTTGCTCTTATTGTATTTGCTCTTTTTTTTTCCAACTAGAAAATTCCTCAATTATATTAATATATAATATGTTCTCATGACAAGATTTACAATCCCAACAAAAGAGTCCACTGGAAAATGTATCTTATCTTTCACTTATAGTGGTCTTTCAGCCAGCAAAAAAGAGAAAGATCATAAGTTGAAACTACAGAAATAGATACTTCTATGAATTAGAAGTTTCCAAAAGAGTTTATTCCCAAGAACTAGCTGTCATATAAGCTCAAAATATAAAACAAAAGCACAAGATATTTCCTTCGCTCAGGCTGGGATGTCCATTGAAGTACTGGTGTTGTAGGACTTAAAATAGTTTTAGGATATATGGCGGACCCTCATGACCATCAACCCAATGGTTGTATGTAATAATGCCATCTTTTTTCTGAATTGTTGCCTTTGATAGAAGATTTTGTGTTTTTTTGTGCTCGCGATATATATGCTTGTAGCTAAGTTTTTTGAAAGTGGGTTGTAGTAGTCTGATTTTGTCCTTCTAGGCCACGAATTAGATGGCTTGTAGCTTGCCCCTGTTGTTCAACCACTCAATAATAATTCTGGAATCCCCAAGAATCTGAAGGACTTCAATATTTAATCTGGATGCCAAGTGTAGTGTGGACCAAACACCCAATAATTATGCCCTGGTGTTGGTACCCGGACCACAGTTGAAGGTCCATCTGTAATATGATTTTTTAGTGATTTTGATCAGACCTCCAACTCCGCTATCTGTGCCATTGGACTGTGCTACTCCATCAAACCACCCAGTAGGTGTATCCTTTGTATCAAGTGCCCTCTTTTTTTTTTCTGAAGTGTCATTTTCCCAGGGTGTATGTCTTTCCAGTTTTTCTGCATACCAAGTGTTTTATAGGCAACAAAACTTGTGGATGGGGTCCCATTTTCAAAGACTTTTTTGTTCCTATCCAGCCATATGAACCAATAGACCAGAGAAGGGAGATGTTTTAAGTTGTGCTCCCTTGTTGACCAATAATCATAGCAGGCAAGTAGTGTGGTCCCATCCCAAACAGTGTTTAGATTTTGATCCACTGTAATTATGCCCCACACTTGTCGAGTAAATGGGCACTTAATAAACACATGCATCATTGTTTCTTCATCACTAAGGCACATTTGACAAATGTTGGGGCCAACCCAGCCCTTTCTTTGAAGATTATCCCAAGTGTTTAATTTATTTTCTATCAAAAGCCAGGTGAACAACTTAATCTTATGTGCAATGTTCTAGGACCAGAGATTTTTTCTCCATCCACTAATATTTAAATGTCATAGAGTATTTGTAATGGCTGCATAGACATTTTTTACAGTTAAGAGTCTTGATCGGTCGTCCCCTAACCACATCAGTTGATCATTGGTGTCGTGAAGTTGTATGCTTGAGCGAGATAATTCCATACAATAATTATCCCAACTTGTTGTGTGCTCTGCAGAAAGGTCAAGCTCGGGGCTAGTAATCTAGTCGTTTGATAGGATTTTGGATCTGGTGTTTCCTCTAGCTTGAAAGAGGTACCTGATATTTTTTGAATTTAAATGTGTGATCAACTATGGAGGGAGATAAGAGGCCTTGTCCAAACCTATGATGCAATCCCTGCCAAGAATAATAGAGTGTCATGAGCCTGACTTCCAACATAGCCACGGTGTTATCCATTTGGTCAACTTTACCAAGTTTCTCTAGATCTGTGAGGTCGCCCTGGTAATAAGAGTCGCAGTCCGAAGCCAAGTAGCTATTGATACATGGGGAAGATATTTGTCTTTAATGACAAAGTGTCAAATGCCCAATTTTGTTAACATGCGCCAAAGAAAATTCACTACCAATGCTCTTAATGCATACATATAATATGTATGCATATATATTAAGGACACTATTATTAGTTTATTGTTATATTTCTTTAATTAGATATACCAACCATAGGCTTGCTCACTCATAAACCTTAATTGGCAATGGCATCAAAATATGCTCCTTCTTCCCTTTCACCCTAATCAATCTCCATCATTAAATATGGAAGTGCCTAACTAGTCAACTTCATTGTAGCTAACATAGAATGAGGGCAGTTCATGACTCACGTCCGATTTTTATTGAAATGGAGTGTGTCACTAATGAATTAAGTCATATGTTTGTTGTTGAATCATTGGCTCATCCATCAAGTTTTGGGGTTATATTTCGAAAACAAATAATTTCTTGTTAAACAAAATCTTGCAAGGGTTATATTTCGAAAACAAATAATTTCTTGTTAAACAAAATCTTTCTTATTATATATATATCTGTTGGTGTGTTGTCATATTTCTTGAATTAGAAATACCAACCATGGTTTTGTTGAGTCATGCTTGGCTCCATCATTTGTCAAATTCAGTAACTTTTCATATTCAAGATACAAAGAAACATGTGTAACTTTTCATATTCAAGATACAAAGAAACATGTGTAAGGATGATTGAGTGAGATACAAAGTATGAAAAAACGGCAAAGAAGATATGAAAATGAAGAGAGACGTGTGAATACAAATCAATTTATGAGTTGAGGTATTTTGTTCACTGTGGTATTACTGCCAGGTTCTACTCATTGTTGAACTGTGAGGTATTTAGTTTCGTGCTCAGAATTTCACGTTGTGGCGATGGAGATCTGGTTCGAACCCCAGCGACCACAATAATGCCTTCTAAAAGGTTATAAAAATATCATCAACTCTGAACGCCCACCGTGGGGCTCAAACCGACGACCAGAAGGTTAAGAGCCTTGCGCTCTACCAACTGAGCTAGACGGGGAGCTGAAATAAAAGACACCAGAATAAAACTGAAAAAATAAACTAAATTAAGTTGATGGAAAAATCTTTTCTGCTTAATTTGATCAGAATGTTGTGTTTTCAATTAACTGCACAGTTGTCGATATGTCCGAGTGGTTAAGGAGACAGACTTGAAATCTGTTGGGCTTCGCCCGCGCAGGTTCGAACCCTGCTGTCGACGTACAGATTTTAATAGATTTTTTCAGACGCATGTATGTAGGTTTCGAAGCTATGCTCTCTAACGCTAATTCAATAACTCTTACCACACAAAAGCACTGCATAAGTCAATTCCAAAACATCCTGCCTCATCTTTATAAATTTGTGAATGACCAAACAGCTCCACCAGAAGAATTGCAACCTGTGGCTGCTGATTCGAGCCCAGGACTCCACGACAATAACACATAATTCTCACCACTAAACTACAGCCACAACACGAAATGAAACAGAAGTTTTGAACTTCTGTTTTTACGTTCTCGATCAGAGTCGAAAACACTTCCCTCACACTTAAAAGAGAGACTTTTGATGATTTGCGAATTTCCGTTAAAATCTCTGCCTTCTTTACATTTAAATTTTTAGTTTAAGCAACAGTGAAGCAGCTGAAAGATTTTCCACCAAAATACCGAAATTGTTGCAAAATTGTTAGCATTTTAGGAACAGACAAAATTGAGGTATATGAGATAATTGGGTAGTGAGAACCCACAGAAACCCTAGAAAACTGAAAGTGCAGTTTGACAAAAAACAAGAATATGTAAAGAAAACCGATGTTGAAACTTCAAATTTGACTGCAATTGTCTAAGAAAATGCAGAAAGAACTCTCTTCTATTGCCATATCTTTTCTTTTTAAATTTACTTGTAGCTCAGGGCTGAAACGGAATCCTCAATCAAGAGCTCCGTTACCTTGTTAGAATAGAGTATCATTAATTTCCTGATAAAAAGTTTTGGCTGTAATTGGCATAAATATTGTTCTCTTTTCTTTTTAAATTTACTTGTAGCTCAGGGCTGAAACGGAATCCTCAATCAAGAGCTCCGTTACCTTGTTGGATTATACATGATTATCCTTGATGGTAGAATTATAGAAGCGATGTTTGTGATGGTAGATTTTACATGAAATACTTGGTTTTCAAAGCAAATAAAAAAGATGTCCATTATAGCAAATAAAAAAGATGTCCAGTGATACAACAAATATTGTATCACTGACTCTGTCATTAAAAAAGTTTTGGCTGCCTTGATACAACAAATATTGTTCTGATTGTCTTTAGAAAAGAGGTTCCGACTGTCATTGACAAAAAAAACTTGAAAAGGTTTCAATTGGAGCTACTGGGATTCGAGATAATTCCACGTTATGGTATTCAAGACCATAACGTGGAATTATCCCCAATAAACTACAGCCATCCCAACGGAATAAACCAAAAGTTTTTCACTTCTATTGTTAAAATCTCCTTCTTTAAAATCTTCTGTTAAAATCTCCTTCTTTACATTTGAATTTTTAGTTCAGATATCCGTTATGTGTGGCCGTCAAAATATGCCCAAATGAGGCAATTTTGTCTAAAATTTTCACATTTTTGTACCCTATTGAATATAATTAATAATTAATAGGAAAACGCCACTGAGCTCTTAAAATACAATAAAATAGGAAAACGCCATTGACCTTTTAAATTACAATAAAATATGAAAAATTACTTTAAAAAAATATCACAAATTATGACAAAATTATAAAAAACACAATAAGTTAATGTTAGATATAATATTATGATAATTAAGTTAATGTTAGATATAATATTAGGATAATTATATTGTAATAAGAAAATTACCATAAATGTAGGTGTGGAGTCATCATTTATCTCAAAGGAAATCAAATATTAAGTTTTGCATGAGATAAAATTTTCACTAACAACAAGGCATAAGCTTTAACCCTATATCAATGTATGGATCTCTCAAAAAAAAACAAAAGGATAGATAATCTCACTAGTGACAAGGGATTCTTCAATCATCACATGACTCATGCACTACCACATGGTGCCATAAGACATTAGATTGAGTATGATTATTCAAAAAGAGCAAGTGAAGGAAAAAAAATATGATGATATTAAATTTTACTAGGTATTGAGAGCACATAACCCCCTAGCAAATTCCAAGGTCAATGGAGCAATGACAATTGAAAAAGAAAAATGAGGTCCATAAATGGGGGGCTTCTAACAACCCATCTCCCATGACATTTGTTTGAAATATATGTTGTTAGTGGATAAACATTAGAGTGGTGTGTAGTGCACTATGAGGTGGGTGGAGGGATGGGCATTGATACTGCCAAAGTCAATAGTATCATCACTTCCCATTTCACCCATGTCAAATTTTGGTATTGCTTCCAAGATGGAATGGTGGGGTAAATGTCATTTAATGACATAGAATGTAGGCTCATAATCTTGTATTTATGTTTTCTATGTGTAGTTGGATGAGGGAAGGTGAGGGATGGAGTTCTTGTGCCTAGAGTTCTTGGTGATCCTCCCTCTTGGGCTTGCATTGTATGGGTTGCTCATTAGGAAGCAAGCTAGGGTTCCTAAGGCATCTAATGAAGAGGAATTTTTTTAGTCCATATTTGGGAATTGGTTTAGTCTTTGGTCGAGTGGAATTGGTTAATTCTCTTTAAAGGCCTTGGATAGTTACCAATGTGGCTCTGGCCATTATTCCCTCTGTGAAATAAGAGACCTAAGGAGGGGTTTGAGGATATGCAAGTGCTAGGTGACTAAGACTTAGGAGGCCATGCCTTTATTTGTCTAGAGGTGGGATGGTTGGAAATAAGACTAGGAATATAGAGTAGTAGTGGAAAACCAAGAGATCAATACGCATGTAATAATCACTTGAAAAGGAAAATGATTCCATGGCGTATTCAGAGCATTAAAAAGAAGTATGTAATTTTGGAAGCCAATTTCAATTCCTTGCAAGAAAAAGTATATGAGGTATAGGCTTATTTAGATATGAAGCTCTTGGAGGTAAAGAGGAAGATATAATGCAACAAGGTCAAGGCATGGAGGTTAATATGGACATACGACCAACTGACCAAATAGTGAACTCCCAGGGTAGTGCTAAACATGAATCCCTCAATGGGCATGAGCTTTTTTTTTGTTATGTTTTGAAAAACAATTTTATCGTTGAATCAATTCACTAGGTAGTATGCAAGTATAGTCTATAGGTATACAACAAGGACAATAGGGCTAGAACATCTACTAACCAATTTCTAATATGTGAACTTTATGTAGCATTTGAGACAAGACTATTATTTTTACCTTATATTACCTTACTATATAGTTTAGCCACAACCAATATACAAATTATACACATTCTTGTTTAACAAAAACAATTTAACAACAAATGATAATATCATTCAATTACCCATATATATTTTAGATAATTATTTATCTCACTGATATATCGTCAATTATGTTATGTAAAAATCAAAATTTCAAACTATAATATAAAGCTTTCAACCTTTTTAATGACTAGTATTTTAACTCTCCTTTAAACAATTATAACACCCTATATACAAACCTTTATACAGACCATACTTTCAACCTAATTTTCAACCACAATTTCGACCACTATTGTGAATCTTAAATTATATAAGAAAATAACTACTCAATTTAGGTCAAAATTTTTCCCTATGAAAAAATGGTCAAAACTCAGACAAATTTTTGCCATAATTAGTCCCAAAGGATATACAATAAAAAAAATATGTTTTAATATCATTATGACTAAGCTTGGGTTATTTGGATGTTAATCGAGCTATATTGTTTAACTGTTTTCATGTTTCTTATTTGATTGAATGCTTCTATTAATTTATTGATGTTATTATTTGAACATGTATTGTGTTTTGTTTGATCACTCTTGGTCTTGTTTGGTTGTGAGTCATTATTGATGAAGCTAGAAAAACAAAATGAATCCTTACTTACATATTTATTTCCCTGATTGTTTCCATTTGGTGTTTTTCTTGCAAAACATTCTTACTAAAATGCTTCCAAAACAACAAATGACAAGGAGAAAGGTGGGTCAATCCAATAATAGAAGGAAGACCCAATGCAAACTTGAACCACCTCAATAGGAAACATGTAACAATTATGCACATAGATGTATATACATAAATACATATGCATGTGTGTGTATTTTTTCCTAAAAAAATCACACATTTTTCCATTATTTAAAAGAAAAAGATATATTGTATAAAGAGTGACCATATAGGCCTCTGTAAATTTTATAAAGAGGAGGATTCCACCATCCGATAAAAAAGTAACCCTAATAAGACTATTATTGGCCTTGGCAGATCCAAAATTGATTAACCACCAATTAGTATACGAATTAAAGTTTAAAAAATGGAATATGGTTTATACATATCTAAAAACATTGATGGAAAGCTTAAAAAAATTGGTTGAGAGGGAGGGCCTTTCCCAAGTCTCTAGAGTATTTTGTCACCAAGAGGGAAATATCTTTGGCTATCACATCATCTCTTTCAAAGACTGTCTAATAAGTGGTTGTGCTCCCTCATCACATGCTTGCATGAAGCTGACTCAAATCCTTCCTACAACTCCTTTTCTCTCTAAATGAGTGCATGCATATTTGAGTTACAATTTCTAATCATGTCATTTAGCCAATATATTATTAATTTTGAATCACTACATATATACAATTCCTTGACTCCATGTTCTTGTGCAAAGGGCATGAGAATGACAACTACATTGAGTTATGAAAATTATTTGTCCTTATGCCTAAACCACATTTAAATGACAACCGACAAGTATCATTTATGTGAATGGTGCCTCTTGCCTCACTATTACATGTATTGTTCTGAGAAGCCCCATCAACATAGTTTTTGGTTGTTTTAGAGACTTAGGGTTTGAAAAGGGTGTTCAATAATGGTCCACATTAGTCTTAGTATGCTAACATATTCAACCTTATAAAGGAATGTGGTCTCACCAAGAGTATGTTTGATACTTGTCGACTAATTGATGTGCAAAGTATTGGACATTTATTTGGGGTGTGGGATCCATTAGTTAACCTTTAATTGCATTCATTAAAGCTAACAAAACTTAAAGCACACACAACACAAACAACA
>SNQJ01S0004040.1:240148-293855 GCA_010110895.2 Picea sitchensis | reverse complement strand
ATGGATAAAATCAGTAAGAAAATGACTCAGGTGGACAGGACAATTCAGATGAGGGATCAAGGAGAAGAAAAACAAATTATGGGCATGGAAGTACACAGAGATGGTAATGGTAAGTTGTGGGTTGAGTTCAGTATGAACATCGTAAAACCAATTTTTATCCCTCTTTCTTTCCATTATAAGTTTTCTTCAAGCATAGGTCTTGTCTATAAAGAAGAAAATGTTATGTCTCATGTAAGTTCAGTAGGAGGTCTGCTGTATGTGATGAAATGGTTAAAACCAAATGTTTTACATGATAATGATGTTGTCGGATACGTGATAGATTCAGGTGTTGCAGTAAAATGGGTGCTTCAATGATTGAGAAGAAAAAATATCACCTATAATGGTTACACTGAGATGGTATGTGATAATTGTAATGTATATTTTACAGGTGTTTTGGATAGAAGGAGATATATCACTAAATATGTCTCACAACACAGTTGTGGAAGACATGTTGGAGGTGGAGTGACCCCTCAGGAAATCCAAACCTGTGCAAGTCACACAGGCGAGATCATGAAACTTTTTTTACTAGAGAAGTTGCAGTGGTGCTTGGCTTCTCTTGGCTTGCAGAAAAGGTGATGAACAAAAGGAAGGAGCAAGGTATCATGTTAATTGTTGTCAAGGTGGATATTGTTGGGATTTGGTGACAATGAATTCCTCCAAGGATGGATTTGAATCCTATTATTCTGCGTTCGTTGCAACTAAATATACCAAGTTAGAATATGGATAGGGATTGCATTTAATAATCAGTTTCTTGTAAATGTATATAAATACATGTAAGTCCGTAGAGGCAAAGAGAGAGACATAGTGAGAAATTGCAAGTCTTCTGTAATCTCCATGATCTGACTAATAAGACAATCGATGCATATGCTTGGTGGACGTAGCCCAACATTTGGGTGAACCATGTGAAATATCTGTGTTTCTTATCTTTGATTGTTAATTATCATATGTGAATTGTGTTTTCTGCATTTTCAATTCTAACACTTTCCAGTCAATTCTATTTTGGCGGATGAGGCATGATTGTCCTAAACATCCTTATGTTTGTGATGGTAGATTTTGCATGATTGTCCAAAACATCCTGCCTCATCCTTATAAATTTGGAAAATACTTGGTTTTCAAAGCAATATACTACATAACAGAGGACAAACAAAATCTGCAAATAAAACCTGGCATATTTTTACTGAATACAAAAAACTCTTAGCCATTATTTCATAATTATCGATGTCCATTTCATTGAGTTTTGGATTTTCTCAGGGTATTTATTAACAATCACAGAACCAAACTTTTTTTTGGTGCCCTGATACAACAAATATTGTTCTGACTCTGTCATTAAAAAGACATTGGGTGCCTTGATACAACAAATATTGTTTTGAAAAAAAGTGTTCCAAATGTCATTATGCACATATATGTATATACATAAATACATACACATGTGTGTATTTTTTCCTTGAGAAATCACATATTTTTCCATTATTTAAAAGAAAAAGATATATTGTATAAAGAGTGACCATATAGGCTTCTGTAAATTTTAGAAAGAGGAGGATTCCACCATCCTATCAAAAGTAATCCTAATAAGACTATTATTGACCTTGATAGATCCAAAATTTATTAACCCAATTAGTATATGAATTAAAGTTTAAAAAATGGAAGATGGTTTATACATATCTAAAAACATTGATGAAAAGCTTAAAAAAATTGGTTGAGGAGGGCCTTTTCCTAGTCTCTAGAGTATTTTGTCACCAAGAGGGAAATATCTTTGGCTATCACATCATCTCTTTCAAAGACTTTCTAATAAGTGGTTGTGCTCCCTCATCACATGCTTTCATGAAGCTGACTTAAATCCTCCCTACAACTCCTTTTTTCTCTAAATGATTGCATGCATATTTGAGTTACAATTTCTAATCATGTCATTTAGCCAATATATTATCAATTTTGGATCACTAAAGATCTACAATTCCTTGACTCCATGTTATTGTGCTAAGGGCATGAGAACGAAAACTACCTTGATTTATACAAATTATTTGTCCTTATGCCTAACCCACATTCAAATGACAACCAACAAGTATAGTTTATGTGAATGGTGCCTCTTGCCTCACTATTACATGTATTTTTCTGAGAAGCCCCATCAACATACTTGTCGACTAATTGATGTGAAAAGTGTTGGAAATTTAGTTGGGGTGTGGGATCCATTAGTTAACCTTTAATTGCATTCATTAAAGCTAACAAAACTTAAAGCACACACAACACAAACAACAATGAAGATATCATCATGATACATCACAAACATATACACACGAGTAAGATAACCTTCCATTGTATTAATAAGATTCATATTAGAGATATTTTGAGGTCTAAAGTAGGCCTCCTAAGGAAAATAATATAATAATAGTTAAAATAATAAAATAATGGTTATGAATTTCCAAAGGCAAAGAAAAAAAACACTTTTTCAATAGTATTTTCAACTTATCACTTTACGGGTTCACTCAAATTTCAAGTGTAGGAACTCATTAGATGTAGAATTAAATTCCACATCTAATAAGCACACATTATGCATAGTTTTGATAGACCCACAATTAAATTAGAAATATAGGAGGGGACATGTTTCTTTTTTCACTATGAGATCAAATGGAAATATAGGAAAAAAACATGTTTTGTGAAAAAGAAACACATTTTTCATGTATTTCTAGTTTATTTCACTGTGGATCTATCAAAAGTATGTAGAGTGGCTAGTCATTGAATGCAGAATTTAATACCACATCCAACGAGTATAAGTTTTAAACCTTTGAAGTGAAACAATGAATACATATTCTTGAGAAAAATAAAAGGAACAACAATGGTATACACATAGTACATAGAGATTTTCCCTAGAAACCCTTAATTGAGAAAACCAACAAACCTTAAAGCCACACCTCTAGCTTCTTCATTATATTAACTTCACTGCTCACAATACAAAATACAGGTATTTCACAACATCCAAAGACCTAATCTGTTAACTTGGATTAGATTACAACCACCCAAAACAAGGCAAAAAGTGGACCAAAAATATCTGAAAGCATTTGGTCAAAGTCTCTCACCCCCTCCTCTGACCCCCTAGCGCATACGAACAATGAGTGGAGATATCCATGCAAATAATATAACACATTCCCAACAATGAGTTCTTACACTTGAAATTTAAGTAAACCTATTATGAGACAAGTCAAATATACAATTAAAAAAACATTATCTTAGATCTTTTTTTTTTTTTTAAAGTTGATATTGATATCACTTTTTTTGTTTTGAGGTTTGATTTTTACCTCACAATCGTAAGCACATGCACGAACACAAATGACCCTATAGAGGAAAAAATGTTGATGTTGAGACTTGAAACCTAGTCGAGACAATAATAATGCTCCTCTTTCACCAACCTGATAAGCCCCTGTTGATAATAATATTAAATAATAAAGAAATAAGGATAAAATAAATGAAAAAAATTATAAGCCCAAGCAAATTTGAAGATTATTTAAGTAGGAGAGAGGAGGARAAGTRCYATRAAGATCTCATGGAMAATATTTTCTTGGAATTGTGGACAAAGGWATGGAATAGAAGCAAGGTTTCAATACTAAGTCTTTGAATATTGRTTTTTCAAGMTAAAATATAAYATCATATGACATTGTCCATGATTTAAACATTTGGTTATGACTAAACAAAGCATTGTATATTGGTCGTCATTGTTTATCGATGTTGTTTTGTGGATGTTTTGTTGGTCACTTTTCTTCAAGTGTCTTGGTCTACAAGTGTTGGAGTTGAAGTGATAGCATCCTCCCTCACTCTAACATCAACTAGCAATTGTAGTGTAACTTTGTGGATTGCCTTTGTCTTGTGATTGTTATCTATATGTTATTATAAATTATCTTATTATAATGACATATTTTATTCCACATTTATACTCCTCTTAGACAATTTAAATAAATTCTATTTTTATTGTTCATGAAAATTGTTAAGAATAGAAATTATCAGTTGTGAGATGAATAGGCATACAATTATCAGTTCTGATACAAATAGAAATTTTGAATCAGATGAGACTCTTCGATCTGTAAAACATAGGATCTTCAACTTTCCTAAGGGTGAAAAGTCGAGAAAAATGACTCCCAACTATAGACTTGTACAGTTGTATCAAATCTTTGAAGTTTGCAAAATCGTTCTAGAATGGATGCACATGACAACACAATGAAAAGTATAAGAATACACTCTGATTTTATTTCAACATAAACGCCTCTCCTCATTTCGCATTGAAACCATAAAGTATAGGTCACGACCTCTCAATAAGTAAAGAATGGAAATTCTTATATTTTCATTTTAGATCACATGAATGAATATATGTGTAGGTTGATCAAACAAGTGGGTCAAAATCCAAATTGAGTCTGATTGAATTACTAAATAAATTCTATACAAAGGAGTTCTAGTTAGTAACTTCATTACCTTGTAATTCCAAATTTTCAGTGCTTCCCCAACCTTTTTTCCAGAATGTGGAAATTGCAAGGCCCGTTGCATCAACTATAGTGTAGATTTCTTGTTAGTGAAGATGGTTCAACAAAGAATTTGACAATTTGAATTTCCCCTCAAAGAAAATCCAAGGATCTACATCAATCTGTACCCTCTTCCCATTACGAACCTTCTAGGCTAACCAATTCCCCTATAAAGGGATGGAAAGAACTAGTGCCTTCGACATAATAGAAAATTTTGTAATAGGTTTCACTGGCAACATTATCCAATCCTCTCCAAAGACTTTTTGGCAATTAATACCTTAACAAAATAATGAATATTCTTTAGTTTCCATCCACTTAAGTATTTTGGCTCAATAATCCTACGCCATTTCATTAGGGGAATCTCCTCATTTTCATTTATTCCTTTCCAGCCTAATGGGTTAGCTCAATCGGTTCAAGGAAATTGTTTCAAGGAAAAGCTCCTCGTGAAGTCTCTGGTTATATTTCAACTAAGGTTCTAGTCCAATTGAGCCATGATAAGTTACCATTTGCTCTTGTGGCTAGTGATTGAGCCACTTTCAAATACCAAATTTCCTTCTTTTCGCATTGGGGGACTCCATATGAAATCATTTCTTTAATTAACCAATTGTGAGATCAAATTCTACCTCTACAACAATACAAATAGAATTCATATGCACATACAAATAGCAAAAACAATGATGGGCATATTTTGAATTCATTCTTTGTCCATCAAATAAAATTTAAACATTAGCGTTCCACATAGAGATAATTATGAATAATTATCTATTTTCAAGTACAGTCTACCAACCTAGTTGTTGAGGAGTGAATCACCAATTTTACCATCAAAACCATCCCATTTCCTCCTCAAATTTTCAACAACAAATCCCCAACTTACACAAGCTCTTACTTCATGACTTCATCAAATTCTCTTTCATTTGCATGCATAAACAACCATGGCTTCGAACAATTTTCTTCATACCAAGGAAAATATGAATGGGAAAATAATGCTCCCAATTTGAATGGAGTAGTGTAAGAATGGAGAGTGATCCATCAATGAGGATGAACGATGGATTTTCCCCAAGTGTTTTTATAGGACAAGTCCACCCTTATCAAGAAGCATGGGGAAACATACAGGAACCACCCAAGTCAAAGACTGATGGGAAATGTTTTTAAGGAAGCATGGGAAAGAAAGGTTGTACCTTTGAAGTAAAGGTGTCAACTCATATCACCCATGCACCCCCATTCCTCTTCCCCTCTTGTGGTATCACAATTCCCTTGTTGCTTCTCAAGAAAAAATTTGGGTGGATTTATATTATTATGTAGATTCCTTTTATTCATGAGTTTACATAACATAACACACCATAATCCTATTCCATTGTTGGATGTAGGCCTAGCTAGGAAGAAAGGATATTTTTGGAGGAAAAGCATGCAAAAGACAACTGGAAGGAAAATTCGCACGTGTAAGAGAAGCAGGCAAAGAGCGCATGCAAGGAATACCTAATGACACTAGGGTTAGGGTTTTTGTAATGAATTGTAATGGTTAGTGAGCCGAAGATATAAATAAGTAGTACTGGGTGAATATAAAGGGATGGAAATGGGGAGATAGAGAGGACATCCAGAGGGAGACATGAAGAGAGAGAGTTGTAAGAATTGTATGAGTCATTAAGATGGTAAGCTAGAGAGGAAGTGAGAAACTCGATCCTGAGGGTTAGATCGTAGGCTGAGGAGCCTGGTGCGATCTAATCAGCCTCGCAGGGATCGAGGAGCCTATGGGAGAGAGGAAGAACTAAGATTGTAACCATGTGCGATGTGATGTATTTCCAAACTATAATAAAACTTGAGAGCCAAATCTTTGTGGACGTATCCCAGGAGGGGGTGAACCACGGTAACACTATTTTATGTGAATGAATGAATGCATATTTATGTATGATTACTTGATTAATGTTAGATAAATGAAGAAACTAAGTAGATCTAGTATTCCACATGCATGCATAGAATTAATGTTATAACTAGATATGGGATTGAATGAATAAATTTTGCAGTGCACAACCTCAGGTCTCACTTAGTCTCAGGTTGCAAACACCTGAGTATTGCAGCCACCAATAGAGTTATCTCGGGTGAGACTGCGCAATACATTTTGTGTACTGAGTTATCTTTTGGTTTACCAGAGGGGCCGATAGTTTTAAAGGGATTTTGTTGGGAAGCTTACTAAATCTAAACCAGGGTCAATATCTGATGGTAATACTAACAAAAGAGTAGAGAATAAAGCCAACAAATGGTTATGTTGTCGGTTGTGTGGAAGAAAATGGGACTGGGTATGTGAGGTTGGAGAAATACGCGTCAAAAGAATGTTGAATCGGACAACATGTCGTTGAAATAATGAGATTCTAGTTGGGAATGTTGAGACTGTGGAATCCCACAAAAGTAGATATAGAAAGTTGGTTGATGACAAAGGAGTTGGATTTTGCACAGAAAGATAACAACAATCCAAAGTTGACACCACACAAATATCTAGACAATTACATATTCAGTGACTTGCATGAAGTCTTTTTCTATGATTTCTCACATGTATTATAGGAGTGGATAAAAATATTGAAAGACAACCATCCTACAAATCGGATCAAACAACTAGAGTGGAATCTTGAAGAGGTCATGCAACTACAACAAGTTGATAATAATTTTATGCGCGCAGTAGATTTTTGGTTAGAAAACATTGTTGTCAGATTTATCACAGAGTTTGCAGTAGATACAATGAAGTTGTATAGCGCGGTTGAACAAGAGTTCTTGAAGGGGCATAGAGGTAGGTAGATTAGATCGTTATATACTTCCATTAATATATTACTATATAACAAAGGTGTAATGACGATGGATTTAGACAACTAAACTTCCCTGCGTACATGGGGGAAGAACTGACAGAAGAAGGAGGGATGGAAGGAGAAGGAGGAGGCCTTGGACCCCATTATGATGGATGGAGACCCGATCAAGCGGATAATGGGAACAACTGGAAAGACACATAGTGTAGTACCCTAATAGTATAAGGTAAACACCAAGAAGAGATTTATAGTCGTGAGGGAAGGCTTGGCAAGTGATGAAGAGGAGGTAGAGGATCTTCGGGCTGTGGAGAAAATTGAGGAAATCTTGCACACAACATATGAGAGGAATACGAGAGGTCCAAGACTGGAAATAGAAGGAATCACTCCTATCCATATCAGTGTCAGTGTGGAACCCATAAACCCATGTGCAACTAATACACCAAGAATAACACCACCATTTAAAAAACCGAATTTCGGGAGAAGGAAGACAACATGAAGTACATATACACAAGGAACAACAACTGGGGGAACCAGTTCATGAAGCAGTAGTCAAGTATCTACATCACACAAAGGGATTAGTCCAACATTTAGGATGGAAATACATGATCCCACCATCGGGTTACTAGAATATAAAGGAGAAGCGTTGGAGGACCCGGAGAGGCACTTGTTTATTTGTGAAAATATCTAGGAAGTGAAACATATCACAGATGAGGACACTAAACTTGCACAGTTAGCTATCATGCTAAGAGATTGTGCACTAGACTGGTATATGAGTTTAGTTGCAAACAATTCGCTAGGGAAAAACCAAAACGATTTGATATATAAATAAGTTGTTGATAAATGAGTTCCATAAGCCAAGTTCAGAGGATCAATACATGAATGAGATGATAGAGATTAGACAGAAACCAGGAGAATCTGTATGGAATATTGACCATAGATTCAAATAATTGAAAGGAAAGCTAAAATATGTCATGACAGATATGCAACATAGGCAACTATTTTTCAATTCACTGCTACCACACTTGAAGTATCCATTGTGACAACAAAAGTTTTAGACACAGGAAGAGACTTTACAAGCATCCCTACAACTGGAAGAGAACCAATCTCAGAAGACAGATCCAGCCATAGAGGATCTGAAGGAGGATCTAAATAAATTAACATTCCAGCTGAACCAAAACAAAGGTAAGGACAAAAGAGAAGTCATTTGGTGTACCAGATGTAGGACAAAAGGACTCCATAAGAACAAATTTCCAACATTCACGCAGTACATGGCAGTAGGAATGCCAAATTCATTACCAACAGGAGGGATATGGTGTGAGATCTGTAAGAAATAGGGTCATGATCCAGACCACTGCAAAATGATGCAGAAGTACCAGACAGTACCAAAGAGCTCGTATTGCAACTTTTGCAAGCCAGCACGCCATGATGAAAAAGATTGCAGAACCATGGACTTGATGAGGGAAAAAACATCATATGCATACAGGGTGCAGGCATAAGTGATGATTGGGCAAGACACACCTTAGTTTAACTAAGTACCATCCCTATACAACACTGTGCAACAACAGTATAACATTGCGCAACAATAATATAACACTACGCAACCGCAGTATAATACCACACAACCACATTATAATACCATGCAATATAACTAGGTGCCTCAATATAACGCATCATGAGGGGATCAAGCTGGCTACAGAGGTGGAGAAAGAGTAATATGAGGCTTTGGAAGAGGTAGAGGACCAATTATATGTCACAACTGTCAACAACCAGAACACTATGCAAGAGAATGTCCACTTCAACCAGCGACCTATATGTATTTTCGCGCATCAGATCATGACACAGAAGAATGTCCGACACTATTAGGGAAAATCCAGGAAAAGAGGAATCAGAAAAATTAGAATGTTCAGTGGATTTCAACAGAAGCAAGGGATGAAGGGAGAAACATCAACATAGTTACATGAGGAGGAGCTAAAACAGGGAACGACGCAGTAAGACAAGAGCCAATACAACACCAATGGGTGAAGAAGAATGTCGAACCAAGGAAGCAGTTTGATGTGCAAAATGAGAAGGAGATATTCAAGCAAGCCAGACAAGAATTCTTGAAGCCATACATTACATCAACATCAACTGCACAAGATAATAAGGAAGTGCCAGAATATGAGATGCCTCCATCGTTGGATCACACGGAAAAACCACAACCACTTGGACAAGTAAGTACCATTAAGGTTTTTTTGCAATTTGTGTTAGAATACTAAATGATCCATCCTCTGTTAAAGTATTACAAAATATGCTAGAAAGATGCAGCGTAGAAGTAGAAGGAAAGTTAGAACAGAAAACAATCAATCACCTACATACAAGGAGGAGAACAAGTAGGGAATTTAGGTTGAACGCCAACATTGGAGATTTTAACATGGGAGACATTATACTGGATTTAGGATCCAAATTTGATGTATTACCCAAGAAGACACGGCAATGTATGGGAGAAATCACATTAGGATATTCACCTGTTCAGCTGAAACTAGCAAATCAACACAAATTTCTACCAATTGGAAGACTAAAAGGAGTAACAGTAGACCTAGATGGAGTAAGGACTAAAGGCGACTTCAAAGTAATTGAGATAGTGGATGGCACAACACCTTATCCGACATTGTTGGGCTTGGACTGGGCATTTGATAACCAGGCCATAATCAACTTAAAGACACAGAAGATGACCTTTGAGTCAGAAGAATATAGAGTCATTGCACCATTGAACCCATTAGAAGGGCAAAGGTTCGTAGAACCTACTTGCTTGGACCTAGAGGAAATTAACCAATTGTACAAAACAACTACACGAGATGAATATTACGTGAACCCAACTGCAAATGGGATACTCAGTTGGTGAAGCATCACCTCATGTGTGTCAGACTCAAATAAAATCTTAGAAAATTGGCAGCAGAGGTTACACGAAGTCTCCATAAGAAGATGCGCAAGAATATACTGCGTAGTAAGATGGGTAGGTACAAAGATAAGGGAACCTCCCAGCTTCCATGGGGTGAATGAATTAGAAGTATTCTTAACATGATACAAAGATGAAGTGGTAGAAAATTAGAGGCTCTTAGCCCTGGATATAGCACTCAAGGAAACACATGCAATATGGTGGGGTGTGCACAAAGAAACAATCAAGGATTGGTACCAATGTAAGTGGTTACTCTGCATTAGGTTTGGCACAAAACAAGGAAGCAACCAACTGTAGAAAGGAAGGAAGCAAAAATTTAAACATTAGCATTCCACATAGAGATAATTATGAATACTTATCTATTTTCAAGTACAGTCTACCAACCTAGTTGTTTAGGAGTGAATCACCAATTTTACCATCAAAACCATCCCATTTCCTCCTCAAATTCTCAACAATAAATACCCAACTTCCACAAGATCTTACTTCATGACTTCATCAAATTCTCTTTCATTTGCATTCATAAACAACCATGGCTTCACACAATTTTATTCATACCAAGGAAAATATGAATGGGAAAATAATGTTCCCAATTTGAATGGAGTAGTGTAAGAATGGAGAGTGATCCATCAATGGGGATGAACTATGGATTTTTCCCAAGTGTTTGTATAGGACAAGTCCACCCTTATCAAGAAGCATGGGGAAACATCCAGGGACCACCCAAGTCAAAGACTGATGGGAAATGTTTGTAAGGAAGCATGGGAAAGAAAGGTTGTACCTTTGAAGTACAAGTTTCAACTCATATCACCCATGCACCCCCATTCCTCTTCCCCTCTTGTGGTATCATGGTTCCCTTGTTGCTTCTAAAGCAAACTTTTGGGTGGATTTATATTATTATGTAGATTCCTTTTATTCACGAGTTTACATAACATAACACACCATAATCCTATTCCACTATGGGGACTCATACACGTTTTTTCATGAGGCCTTGGGCTTGAGCTCCATGCTACGAACATTTACAATACATCCTAGACCATTAAAACTCAATCCACATGGCTTGACTCTAGTCACATAACCACATCATCTGAATAATACCCAATTTAACATATTATATTCTACGGGTCAAAAATGGAACATTACAATGGTCCTCCATATAGAAATTCATGAAAAAGGGGAGATACCACGAAGTCTGTGTGTGTGTGTGTGTGTGTGTGTGTGTGTGTGTGTGTGTGTGTGTGTGTTTCCAACCCAAATATGGCACCTAGAAATCCCAAATTTGTAGCTCAAGTAAAGGATGGTAGAGAATACCATGTATTTCTTATCAAAGAAAATGCCATATCAATATGAAGTTAGTCTCTGTGTGTGTGCACGTGCATGCGCGTGTTTCCAAGCCCAAAGATGGCACATAGTAAGCCCAAACTTGTAGCTCAAGTAAAGGATGGTAGAGAAGACCATGTATTGGTTATCAAAGAAAATGCCATATCAATATGAAGTTAGTCTCTATCCTTACTTTCCATCCATGAAAAGTTTAGTTTACAATATCCAATATCCTCTTGAAAAATTGTAGGCAAAGTTGTAGGTGTATATTTAACATTATTGTAATTAGTCCATAAGATTGTAATTTGGAAAATATAGTGAAGTTGTCATGATGCAGGTATATTAAGAATAATTTATCAATGTATTATAATAAAGTATACCACTTTATTTGAATAAGATAATATACTAATATAATAGCATACAAAACATACATCTAAAATTTATAAACAACATGGGAATAACATCCAAAACATACACCTTATAATTATTTCACAATCCAATTTATAATTAGTTGCAAGTTTCCCTCCTAAAAAATCCTAGATCTATAAATAGATTCCAATTTCTTAAAAGGATCCATGTTAACTCCGGATCTATCAAGCACCGAGATGGATCAAATCCATCAAGGTGCAAACATTTCCTCAAGTTTTGCACTCTACAAAATGTTTACACCTCAAGGGATCTAATCCCTCTTAGTGCTTTGTAAATCGAGAGTTAAGATGGATCTAGATTGGTTTTAAGTTTAAAGGTTAAGTTTGAGCAAATATTATTTCCTTTTCGTCATGTACACATTATGAATTACCAATAACTACTTTTAGGGGACAACAATTTCAATTAGATAAAGGAAATCAAAAGTGGATGTTTTTAATTCTTGGGTTGATAGATTCTTAAGATTTGTGGTAAAGTTAAATAAAAATATGTTATGAAATTTATCTATATATTTTTAAAATTATTTATAATGTAGCTAAAATGTACAGTGGAAAATCCATAGATCGATTCATAGATGCTAAAAACTCCTATATAAATCAAACTATGAATGGATGAGATGTTTTCTTACACTAAAGGAAATTGTGAGTCGAATTATATGGTAATAATTCTGGTACATTTAATCATCAATCCAGGTTTGTAAACTTTCGAAGTGCTAGGCACGGCATATGAAAAATTAACTTCAAAGTGTTTAAAACTTTTCAACTAACACACCACTCCTTAATGAACTACAAAGGAAAACTATGAGGAAATGGTTTCTCATCTAACAATGAATATTCTAAGGTAGAATTGCAGGTTGAAAACAAAGTTTTGTATTCAACAGTACTTCGTTGGATTCACTTCATAAGTTAGATTGTCAACTTTCATTCAGAAACATAAATAATCAAAACAAGGAACTAATAAATGCAGGCAAGGGTTCTATCATGACCAGTTGCCAAGCAATGAAGAATTAGTGACAAGTGTGTGCATAGATTGCAACTCTGACAACTCCTTGTTTAGAGAATCACCATTCACATTGACAAACAAGTAAGCATGAGAATCCTGTTCCAACAAGAATTAGTTTGAATCACACAAAATGAACAAAATTGCATCATCAATTAATTAACAATACAAAATCTTGTCACACCTGCTACAAGAATTGAATAATCGAAACTGCAAAATGCATATACTCTGTAAGAAATTGAAACCATACTATTCTAATGCTCAAGCAAAACTAAACTAGGGCATTATTTCTAAGATGAAGGGGGCTCTTCTTTCACTCAGAAGTACACCCACTGCATACCTACAAACTCAAAATTTCAAGAACTGAACACACATAAAATTGCCTTGTATTTCATAAAAAAAAAGTACATAAATTGAAACAAAGTCTCGGTCTCTCTTCCCCAATATTGCTTTCTATGATCCATCTATGTCCCCTAGGAAAAAATGCCTTCAATACAATAATTACATTTTAAATCAAACAAGTAATTATTGGTATCCAATCCTGTGCCAAATCCACTAAAATATAACTAGGAAGTTACAGTATCAGATTCAGACGAATCAATAAACAGAATAAAATTATGTATTTGGTCATCTCTGTAGATTTTAACCTTGTACAATTAATTACTCCAAACAAATTATTAATAAAACAGAAAATATACAATGACACACACACACACACATTACACAAATATTTTTACCATGAAAATCAAAACCGAAAAAAAACCAACAACATGTTTAGAGTCGCACCTCCAATCTTCTATTCATCACATTATTCATTGTTTAAAATATATTATTTATAGGATCTCGCGGCATCCAAACCCCTAATCCATTGACCCGAATTAGTCAACAACCATAATTCCTAAATTGGAATTAGAAAACCATTGACGAAAACCATGTGCTGAAAAACCACCAAAAATTGACGCAAAAAACACCCTGCGAACCCCTCGAACAAGGGGCCTTCGCCCCCCTATGAACCTTGCATACCCAACGTAATGTGGACACCAATTATAGTTTTGCAAATAATATAACACATATTACCCAACATTCTCCCACTCATTGTTTTCTTTGCATATAGGGGGTTACAGGGTTACATAGTCAACAATGCCCATAGCCAAGAGAACTTCTATATATTCACAGATTTTGTTAGTGAATCTGCAATATTCTTCAAAGTGTCCACCTTCATCAAAAACACATTTTTTTCTTCAACCATGTCTCTCACAAAGTGATATTGAACATCAATATGTTTTGTCTTTGAATGATAAATTAGGTTCTTTTCCAAGAAGACTACACTCTGACTGTCACAATCTATGCTTACAACTTTTTGTACCAACCCAATACCTCAACACAATCTTTGTAACCATACTTATTCCTTGCTTGAATGAGTGGCTACCATGTATTCAACTTTTTTAGTTGAGAGTCTCACTACATATTTTCGTTTTCTCATCCAATTGATTGCTCCTCCAAACAGGTTAAACATATACCCGCTTGTATATATTCTACGATCCAAATCTCCAACCCAGTCTACATCAACAGACCCATGTATTTCCAACACTCTCTCCAATCCCAGTCTTCCTTGGTAGAAAAATCCATAACTAGTAATGCCATACAAATACCTGAAAATCCTTTTTATTGTTGTCCAATTCTTCTTCCTTAATTTTGACATATACCTGCTCAAAACTCCCACTGCATGTGCAAATGTCTGGTCTAGTAAAAACCATTGCATACATCAAACTTCCAACCGCACTAGCATACATAACACGATACATGTCCTCTTCCTCTTCCTGTGCCTTGGGACACTAATCCACAAATAAATTTAGACCTACAAGAATAAAAAACTTGACCAATTTGCATTCCTGTATATTAAATATCTGCAATACTATCTCGACATATTTCCTCTGATTTAACCAAAGTTTCATGTTTTCCCGATCTCTTTTAATTTCCATGTCCAAACTGAAATTTGCATCACCAAGATCCTTCATGTCAAATTTAGAGGACTATTGATTTTTCACATCTTGGACAATATCCTTGTTGTTTTCAATTAACAACATATCATCCACATACAATACCAAATAAATAAGATGATCACCAATTAATTTGAAATACACACAATGATCCACTTTGCTCCTTGTGAAGCAAAGTCCCAACATATAAGTATCAATTTTTTGAGATCACATCCTTGGTGATTTCTTTAAACCATACATGGACGTTTTTAGCTTGCATACCGACTCTTTCTTTTATTGGTTGTGGAGCCTGATTATCTTCTTGATTTAGAGGTCCTTGCTTTCAACCGTGTTTATACCCCATGAAGTATTTACACCCCAAAAGTATGTACACTCTTCCACGCAGGGGAGTGCAGAGGGGGGGTACCCCCTCTGGGGGGTCTGGGGGGACTATCCCCCTGGCTAGGGAGTCTGGGGGCAAGCGGGCCCCCAGCGGGGGTTCAGGGGCGAAGCCCCCGAAGCAAAAATTTCCTTGTAAAAGTATATTTTAATTTCATTGTAAATCTGGACCGTTCATTATAAGGTCGCAAATCTAACAGTAGAGATTATGTTAGGGTTTTTTGCCCTAGAAGGCAACCCTCTGTAAAGAGATTGAGGTGTTAGGGCTTTTTTCCCTGGAAGGCAACCTCTTTTATGAGGGAAATGTATTGGGCTATGGATGATGGTGAATATTGTGGCTCAGAGGAGACTGTGAGAGAAAGAAGATAGTTACAACGGTTTTGTCGTAGGTTGCATCCCTTCATTTGTTGGATAATAATAAAGAAGACCTAGCAATTCTCCGGTGGACGTGAAATGGCCAGCAAGTGAACCACGAATCATGGTTCCTCTGCATTGTGTGTCTTCCTGTTTTGTTTCCGATTTGTTTTATTTTATTGCTCCATGGTCCTATTTTTCTAACAACAACCTGCATAAGAGCCGTTTAAGGTAACTCCGCAGGAAAGAGGGTTCCGGTTAGAGTGGGAGCAATGTCTAAGATGGAAAGTTTAGGGTCGAAATTTAATGGCCAAAACTACTACTATGGAAGATGCAGCATGGAAGACTATTTATATCAAGGATCTATCTCTACCATTGAGTGGAGTAGCAGAAATGGCCTACCATGAAGGATGAAGAATGGGGAGATTCTGACAAAATGTGCTCTAGGAACGATATCATTGAGCTTGGAAATACGCGGATTTCAATATTTCCAAAAGAAAAGACAACTATGGGTTTGATGACGCGCTAATAAATTCACAGGCTGAAAACCCTGCGATCAGTAAGGTATTTTAATGAAGAGATTATTTAGTATAAAGATGTCGGTTGCGGGTTTGTTGCGTGATCATCTAAATGGAATCTCTAATGATCTGCTACTAATCAACTAAGTTCTATAAAAAATGGACTTTGATAATGAGGTTAGGCTCTCTAATCTTGGTGCCCATTTCCGCAGTTGGAAATGGCTTTGGTCATGGTCAGTAACTCTGTCTCTGGTTTATATACTTAAAAATTTGATGATGTTGCTGGTGTTATCCTTAGTGAGGAAATGCTACTGAAAATCACAAAAGAGACATCATGTAATGCATGGAACATGGAGAACATGGGAAGACTAAAGGATAGAGGAAATGGCTCATGAAACCAAAATTCTTAGGAAGGGCGATCCAAATCCAGACTTGGAAAGATAGAGGTTGGAATTGTGGGAAGAAAGGACATCTCAAGAAAGACCACAGAGCTCCAAAGAAACAAAGAGATGGATTAGGAGAGAAATTAGGAAGCAAATGCAACAAGTGATGTGTTACAAGATGCTTCTATCTCTTCTATAGATAATATTTCTGAAACTTGGGTAGTAGATTCAAGAGATCCATTTCATGCCACAACTTATGGGAAACATTTTATAGTTTATGTTCAAGGTTATTTTGGATATGTTTATTTGGGTGATGATAAACCAAGCAAAATTGTTGGAATGGGAAAAGGTAAAATAAAGTAATGAAATGAAACCAATGGTTGCTGAAAGAGGTACAACATGTTCCAAATTTAAGCAAAATCTTGATTTCAACAGCAATTCAAGTAAGTGAAGGTTGTATATCCATTTACAGATAAGACATGAAGCAATATCAAAGGATAATTATGATATCGAAAGGAGAGAAGGTAGGTACATTGTATCTATGTAATCGTAATAATTTAATTTCTATATCTTTTAGCTTCTACTAAGAGTGGATACAACACTCATGGGCATCATAGGGTCAGACACATGGAGGAGAAGGGTATGCAGATCCTTCACAAAAGAAATGGTTGTCGATCTTAAAACAAATTGATTTGGACTTCTCGAGCACTGTGTTTATGGAAACAAAAGAGAGCCACATTTCTCGTGATAAACGAAAAGAAGAATGAAAGGTTAGAGCTTGCATACATATGTATGGGGACCATCTCGTGTATCATCTCTTGGTGGCTCATTTTATTATGTTACTTTTATTGATTACGCAACTAGAAAAAACTTGGGTTTATCAGATTCAACAAAAATCCATTGTTTTTGATACTTTAAAAAATGGAAAAGTTTTAGTTGAGAAATGAGACAGAGTGCCTAGTGTCTCAGATCGATAATGGAGGTGAATATTGCAAAGAAGGAGTTTGATGATTACTGCTCATACCATGGGATTCAGAGAGAAGACAGTTCCACCTAACACCACAATAAAATGGTGCGTCGAAGGATGAACAAGACAATCATGGAGCATGCAAGGAGAAGGACAGCTGTCTGGCTGGCTCTTTACTGGGCAGATGTTGTAGATACTACCTGCTTAATTTAAACATAGGACCTTCAAGCTCTCTTGATGGTAGAATTCCAGAGGAGGAATGGACAGGAAAAAGGTAAACTATTCTTTGAAAACTTTTGGTTGTGAAATATCGGTCCAGCATTGATAAAGAAAATAGAACAAAGCTTGAAGCAAAATCCAAGAAGTGTACCTTTATTGATTACGGTGTTAATGATTTTGGTTAACAATTATGGGATTACGAAAAATAACAAAACTACTAGGAGTAGAGATGTCATATCCAACGAGAAGGCCACAAAATTAAAGATCATTGCAGGGAAAGAAACGTGAAATAGAAAAACAAGAATACAGTGCTTGATGGATCACTGAAAAAGAAATTCCAAAGGAACTAGAAAATCAAAATGTACAACAACAAGAGCAACAGGTACCCCAAACACCTACAAGTGTTGGTGCTAGAAGATCTACCGGGTTTAGTATACCCCCTGAACGATAATTTCCTTCATTATATTATTTATTGTTGATTGATTCCGGCAGAACCAGAATGTTATGAAGAGGCAATGCAGTAGACACCAAAAGAAGTGGGAGCAAGGCATGAAAGAAATGGATTCCTTTGGAAAATAACTAGACTTGGGACTTAGTTCATCACGGAAAAAGAGCATTGCAGAATAAAATGGGTTTACAAGTTGAAGGGAAGAAGAAGATGGAGAAGAAAAGCAAGACAAGGCCAGACTTGTTGTAAAGGGCTTTGTACAAAAAGGCATAGATTTTGATGAAAGATTTTCTCCTCAAGTTGTTAAAATGACTTCAATTAGGACTATTTTTAAGTCTCTAGGGAAGTAGAAGATTTGCATCTTGAAATGTTAGCTTAAATGTAAAACATATTTTCCATGGGGATTTGGAGGAAGAGGATCGAGAAAAGAACTAATGTGTGGGCAGAGGTCAAAGGAAGGAGAATTTGGTATGCAAAGTTGAAGAAGAGCCATGGCCTAAATCAAGCTCCAAGGCGTTGGTATTTGAAGTCTGGACAGTTTATGACGTAATCGTGGTTATAGTAGATGTCATTCCGACACTCAGGTTTATTTTAAAAAACTAGAAAATGGAAGCTTTATTATCTTGTTATTGTATGTAGATGACATGCTTGTTAGTGTGGACTTACTATGTGCGTGTAGATATAAATGTGCTCAAGAAGAAATTAGGCAACTCATTTGCGATGAAGGATTTGGTACGTAAGAAAAAACTTGGCATGAGAATAACAAGAGATGTGAAAAATTACAAGAACCGACATTGTCTCTCGTAAGTGAGTACAAGAGGTGTTGAGAGGGTTTAGAATGCAGAATGCAAAACCAGTTAGTACACATTTGGCCAGCCATTTCAAATTAACTAAGGAAATGTGTCCCAAGATACAGGAGGAGATAGAATACATGTCCAGGGTCTCTTATTCATCAGTAGTTGGCATCTTTATGTATGCAATGGTTTGCACAAGACCAGATATTGCACATGCAGTGGGAGTTGTGAGAAGGTATATGAACAATCCAGGTAAAGAACATTGGGAGGAATTTTTAAGGATGTTGTTACTCTGCCTACAGATCTGCAAGATTTGATAGCTCACAACTATAGGGAAGTGAATGCCAAGAAGATGGTCTTGGATGCCATAAAGGATCACCTAATATCTCATGTATCTGAGAAGAAGACAATGAAGGAGATGTTCAATGCCTTGGTTTGTCTCTACCAAAGTTAGAACATAAACATGAAGATGATATTGCGAAACAAACTCAAATCCATAGTGATGACCAAATCAAACACAATCACCAATTACCTTATGAAGATAACACAAAGTCATGATAAACTTGTAGCAGTGAGGAGTAGGTTGAAGATGTAGTGTTAGTGAACATGGCACTGGATGGAGTGCCAACTTCATGGGAACCATTTTTCAAAGGTATTTGTTCTTGGGAAAAAAATATTGAATTTGTGAGGCTTTGAGATTATTGTATCTAGCAGAAGACTCAGATGGATTCAAAGGCCTACAAGAAGGATGGTGAAGAGGACCTAGATCTATTTGGTCAGTCAAATAAGGGCAGAGGTAAGGTCCCAACAAGGGTAAGGGAAAGGGTGAGGAGTCAAACTTATTTCCATGAAAGAAGGACTTGAGTAAAATCAAGTGCTTCCTTTGTCATAAGAATGGTCATTATGCATCATAGTGTCCAGAGAAAAACAAGGGTAAAGGGAAGCAACAACAAAATAAAGTAGCAACATCGACAAAAAATCAAATGAATGAGTTTGTTTTCAAGTTGGAGAAGGATTTATTGTTGGTATATTTCCTTTCCACTAGCACGATTCCGAGGAATGTGTGGTATGAGGAAAGTGAGGAATGTTGACACATGACATCAACTCAACAATTGTTTTCTAGTCTGTAGAAGTATGACTTGGGAATACTGGTTGAGGTTGGTGATGATGCCAAGTATCCATCCGGTAGCAAGAGTTGTTACTATTACCTTCCAGGTTGAGTCAATTAATTATTTAGATCTTGATCCATCATAGGGGTTGTAGAGCAGAAGAATTGATCCATCATAGGGGATGTTAAGGCCATGATACATGACCAAGACTTGCTTATGATTCTTTGGGAATAGGCATGGAACATAACAATCCACATTCAATAATGGTGTCCTCAAAATATATTGGAGGAGAAGACACCATAAGATGCATTCACTGGTGTAAATCCAAAGGTGAGTCATTTCCCCATGTTTGGTTATTCAGTTTATATCCATGTACTGGTAGAGAAGAGGACTAAGTTGGATCCCTCTAGCAAGAAAGGTTTGTTTCTGGGTTACAATGAGACTCCATAGGCTTACAAGATCTATATTCCAGAGCATAGGAAGAAAATAGTAAGCATGGAAGTAAATTTTGAGGAAGACTTTGTATCCAGAAAGTCTCATGAGCCTACTTTGGTGGCAAAGGATGAGACATAGGAAGCTTTGAAGGTCGAGACAAGGTCACGAGCGATTTCCAAGGAAGATGTGTTGGGAATGTGTTATAGTATTTTCATGATTATCTCCATGCATTGTACATTGAATTAGGGTGGGAGGGGGGGTGGCTTGTTCAAGGGCGGTGCCCAAAAAATTCTTTTTTGGGTTGTTTTTGGTTCGTATTTGGGTTGTTTTTGGCCAACGGTTTTCAACCTATTGTAATATAATTCAGGTTAAGTGTAAGTTGTAAACATTTATAGTGTAGAAGTGCACATACATATTCTTTATAATATAGAAAAGAAAAAAATATCATTCAAACATAGTACTCAAAAATTTACCTTGGAAACCCTTAACCGGGAAGACCAACAAATGTTTAGAACCGCACCTCTAACTATCATTCTATTAAATTCACCATTTATTATACAATATATATGATTCACCAACATCCAAAACACTAATTTATTAACCCAGATTAGATTCCTTAATTCGAATGATAATAAAATGGGTCGAAAAACTGTTGGCCAAAAAAACAACCAAAAACAACATATAACATACTAAAAAACAACCCTAAAACAGCATACATCGTGCAAAGAATATAACACATACCCAACATTAATGAATCTAATCTAGGTTGATGGATTAGGGACTTGGATGCCATGAAATCATATATATTGTAAATGGTGAAGTTAATACTAGAGAGTTAGAGGTGCATCTCTAAACATTTTGTTGGTTTTCCCAGTTAAGGGTTTCCAAGGTAAATTTTTGAGTACTATGTGTGAATGTTGTTGTTTTCCTTTCTATTTTTTATCAAGAATTTGTGTGTGCATTGCTATACTGTAAAGGTTTAAAACATTCAATACAGAAACCTTTAGGTGATCAGGTGAAGACAAGAGCCCCTTCCATTTCAATTAGGAGATCTTGATGGTTTTCTCGGACATTGAAGGATGCTCAAGACCATGCTGAGACTCCTATGAGAAAATTCAAAGAGAGCAAAAGTCCAAGGATGTTTACATACGATATGACATTGATGAGTAGCATTCTAGATTTTGAGCCTTCCAATTTTTAGGAGGAAACATACCAACAGGTATGGCAAGATGTCATGGTGGAGGAGTACACCTCCATCATGAAAAATGATGTTTTGGGTCATAGTTCCAAGACCATAGGGGAAGTTAGTTGTGATTTATAGGTGGCTCTACAAAGTCAAGCATGCAATATATGGAATCATTGATAAGTTCAAAGAAAGTTTTGTGGCGAGGGGGTTCTCCCAAAGAGAGGGAGAGGACTACAAGGAGACATTTTATCCAGTCACTAGGTACACTTCCATTAGAGAAGTTATGTCATTGGTTTCATTTATGGGATGGAGGATACATCATATGGATGTGAAGGCAACTTTCCTTAATGGGATCATTGAGAAAGAAGTGTACATAGAGAAACCTCAGGGCTTTGAGATAAGTGGGAAGGAGTCCCATGTGTGCAGGCTTCAGAAATCCTTGTATGTACTCAAGAAGGCACCAAGAGCATGGTATAATTCCGATATTTATGGATATATGCAAAGTATGGGCTTCACCGAAAGAGAAAAAAATTCTAACTTATATTGCATATTTGTTCAGAAAGATCTACTCATTTTGACGTTGTATGTAGATGAATTGTTTCTAATAGGTGAAAAGAAACTCATTGTAGGGTGTAAAGAAAACATGGAAGTTGAGTTCAATATGAAGGACATCGACATGATGCATTAATTCTAGGGATTAGAGGTTTGGAAAAGACCAGGGGAGATTTTCCTTGAACATGGTAAGTATGCAGTTCAGATCCTGAAGAGGTTTTAGATGGAAGACTACAAACCTATGGCCACATCCATGATCACTAATCTAAAGAAGGTGAAAACAATAGTTTCAGAGTTGGTGGATCCTGTGTTGTACAAGAAACTGATAATTTCTTTGATGTATTTGGTCAACACCAGGCCATATATATGTTTTGAAGTTAACACCTTGAGTTAGCCCATGGTGGAGCCAATACAAGAGAATTTGGTAGAAATAAAACATGTGTTCATGTATTTGAGGGGTAGAGTGGAGTATGGTATGAGATATATTGGATATGGTGAAGAGAAGTTGGAGGGGTATACAGACTCAAATTGGGCAGGCAGTGCAACAATCAGGAAAAACACCTTATGGTGCTTCTTTAGCTTGGGATAAACAATGATATTTTTTTTCAGTAAGAAGTAGACTTATGTGGCACTTAGCTTAGTAGAAGAAGAATACATGGCAGTCAGTACATCTATTTGTGAGGCCATATGGTTTCACAAGTTTCTTGCAATATTTCTTGATCAAGAGTTTGATCCCACAATCATTTACTGTGATAATCAAAATTGTATCAAATTCTCTAAGAATCCAATGTTTCATGATAGGTCCAAGCATATAGAGGTGATATATCACTTCATATGAGACATGGTTCACAATGGAGCAGTGAAGATTCAGTATATTCCCATAGATCAACATGTAGTTGATATTATGACCAAACTCTTGGAAAAATGGAAGCTTGAGGCATCTAAGATAGACCTGGATTGGTGCAAAATTCCTTCCTCACTAAGAAGGAGTATTGAAAATTATAACTCAAACATGAACTTCCGCACAGGTTCCATGTGAACATGGGATAAGTAGTTCGAGATATTTTCAAAAAGTAATTATATTTTTGGAAAGTAAATTAGATTTTGTAATTCACTTTAGTTAAAAAGTGAAATTCTTATTTTTAGCAGTTGAATCTAAAAAAATTATTTCATGCATGTATGACTTAGACTAGTAGTAATCTCAGAAATAGATTAGTATTTTAGTCTTATCCAAAACTATAAAAATAAGTCAAGATATAGAGTTCACACACACATGAATAATTGAGAAGGTTGGGAGAAAGAGAAAGGGGGNAGAGAAAAGGTGTTTCCAGGAAGCACACAATTTGATATAGTAGTATGTACAATCATACAAACAATACCATATAGTCATACGAACAAGTTTGTACAGTGGTATAGACAGGTTGTGCAGGTCGTACACATTTGTTTTGTCGTTTGTGGTTTTTTTAAGATGGATGCACTTCTCAGTTAGGCTATACAAGCTTAGTTTGGGGTGATTTCGATAACCATGCAACTACTGGTTTTAAGAAGCTTGTGGAGGTTTCCTTGCAAGTTTTTTGAAGGAATGAAAATCCAGTTTGGAAGGAGCAATTACATGTGTATGTGTGACATTGATTTTTTTTCTTCCACTGTTTTATTTCCAACTATTGTGTGATTAACGCTATGGTCTAAAATTTATTTTCGACGTTAAAATTAAATTCAACAATTGTTTAATTGAGATTATAAGGACTTTAGTCACCTGGAGATTGTATTTTCATAATGTTCATTTGTGACAGTCAATGACAACCAAGGTGATCATGCAACGAGGGCACTTGAAGCCACTAAAGGTGAGGGTCTTATAGAGCTCATCTCCTCCTCCTCTAGACCTATTCAATATTTTGGAAAGTGAAATGGGTAAAAAATACTCGAAGAAGTTGGAATACCATTACATAGTGAAGTATTTTTGCATGGTAAACCCTCTCCTCACCGTCGATCATCCTCATGTGATTGAAAATTTTTTAGTCAATAAGGAGACAAATGATGAGCCCCTAGAACTACCCCCAAATTTACAACAAATTCCCTAGGAAATTCCACTTGATGTTCTCACCCAAAACATGGCACATAAGGTCCCAAAGGAAGAAGTTTTGAATGTTCCAAAATCTACAAGAGCAGGAGGTTAGAAAACTAACAAGGATGCATGTTAAGAGGAAATGAACCCGGTTGAAGCTTTGGGGTCTCAAACAATACTCTAAAGATGCATTTGGAGCAGCTAGCATACATCCAATACAATTCAAAGAATGAGTTGGTAACAAAGGAATTGTTTCATGGGAATGAGAAGATTTTGTCAAGCTTCTCAAATCCCAACAAATTGAAGAAGAGCACTAGTAGTTGAAATCACACAACATATGGCTAATGGCTAAAATCTGGGGATTACGACCACAAGTAAATTTGCATGTATTTGATAAATGGGAAATATAATTTGTGGGACCAATCAACCCACCAGCAAAAATAACAGGAGCAAGGTACATTATCACTGCGAGAGAATACCTGACAAGATGGGCGGAAGCAACACCAGTGAAGGATTGCAATGCAGAAACAACAACACACTTTCTATTTGAACAAGCAATCATTCGATTTGGTTTCCCAAGAATTGTGATGAGAGACCAAGGCACACACTTCATTAAAATCACTATTAAGGCTATGACTGAAGAGTTTGAATTCCACCATTAAAGGAGCACACCATATCACCCACAAGCAAATGGCATAATAGAAGCATTTAACAAAATCCTTGATAATGCACTGACAAAGATTTGTAATGGCAACAAGGATGATTGGGACCTCAAAATACCAACAGTATTGTGGGAATACAGGACCACATACAAGAAGTTGACATGGCACACGCCATTTAAACTGGTTTATGACCAAGAAGCAGTGGTGCCATTAGAATTTATGGCACCCAATCTGCGCGTAGCGTCAATTACACACATGACAGAGCGAGGCACAATACATGAGAGACTAAATTAGTTGATGATCATGGAGGAAGATAGGATCCTAGCAGGATTCCACCAACAAGTTCAGAAAGCAAGAGAAGAATATTGGCATGACAGACACATTAAGAAGAAAACTTTCAAAGAAAGAGACTTAGTGTTGATGTATGACAACAAATCCATTCAACATCCAGGAAAAATCAGAATACACTGGTTAGGACCATATGAAGTAAAATTTATCACAGATGGGGGATTTGTACAGTTGAAGGACTTAGAAGGCGCAAAACTCAGAGGGATGATCAATGGGAGTCGATTGAAGTTGTACAATGACAGTCGACCACCCATAACTTGAAATTTACCGCACATAGAGAGAAAAAAAAAACAGGATACGAAAGAGTACCAACAGAGGTACAGTGCACTGAAATGAGAAAGAGCACACACACTTAAGAATACAAACCCAGCAAGGACAAGGCCAATGGTCATTTCAAAATGGAAACAAGCAGGAAAGGTAAAGACGACAAAAGAAGTACTAAATGACGAAGGAAAGTGGACTTGAATGCCAGAAATGACCAACGAGACACTGCATTAATCGTGCCCACTGGAGACAACGAGGGAGAGTAATGGAAAGTATGAAGGAACCATAGGTTCATTGAATCCATAATAAATGTAGCATCTTCGAAAAGCTTCATATAATGCCCATACAAAGCAGGGACGCAGAAGAAAAAGGATTATTTTCAAATTAGAAGAGACAGAGAACGATAGAGCATACGAAGCACAGAGCAAAGTTCACAAAGGTTGTAGAAGCCACTGAGCTCAGAGGATGATCAAATTTCACCACCATGGTACCATCAAAACAAGAAGAATCGAACCAAACTTCCTGACACTTCGGAGTTAGGACCAGAGCACAAGCACAATCGCAGGAAAATGAACAGCAGCCACCAAAATTCGTTAATGTAGACGAAATCCCATCACCAAATACCATACCAATTAACCCCACACCCGTGGTAGAAGAAACCCAACAAACATCACATGAGGGTATGAACATGGATATGCCAACAGAGGAACGGGATCAACAGAACCAGGGAACAGGAAGCCTAGTGCAACCAAAGAACCTTGAAGAAGCCCTGAGAGTCAATGGAACAACTACAAATCAGGAAGTAGCGGTCAAGCCAGATGAATCTCAGACAACCGTGCCAAACCATCCACAGGAGGGAGCAGTGGAAGATGTCACGGGCTGGCCGAAACAATATGTTGAATAAAAACCATTGGAGGCTAGAACCTCGAGTCAACCACCTCCAAAAAAGGACAAACAGCAAGTACCTAGATCACCACGCAAGCAACCCGTCGCAGCCATTGTTTTGTCGCGTATACCAAAAGGGGTGCGGGTGAAATCATACTTACTAGGTTATGTTGAGAAGATCAAATACTCAGACCACGATGTAACATACACGAAAAGGTTCCTAGATTTCACGAAGAAAGTCTACCTATAGACAGTGGGCCTAGATCTATTTGGGGAACCGATTCATCAACCACTCCAGTGGGTAGCAGGGTTAGCAAAAACGGGCATTTTAGGTCTATTGGAACTACCCCACTTTGGAAGAGGGCAGTATGCTAGTAGTTGTGCCAAATAGTTGATGGCAGTAACACATGGCAGAGATATATGGCTGGAGAGATCATTGCACACATTACAGGGCTGCCATCACAGGGCATGGACCTGCACAATTTCTCAACGAAAAAACAAAGGAGAAATAACTCGTGGAGGAGATGAAAAATAAATATGGCATTGAAAGGGGGATGCATCGAATCATCATCAAACAAATCAGTGACACCGCGACCAAAATGGGCGCAAAAATCATGGCCTACAAGATGCTAAAAAAATTTCACAACGAGGAAGTCCCGGTTGGGGTTGTCGCAGTTGCAGCATAGTGTGTCGAGGGCACCATAGTCAGCTAGGCCCCTTACCTTTTGAATCTTTTTCTGGATGACTACAAGGATGCGCAAGATCTAGGAACAAAATTTCACTATTCATGGTAGCTCCTGTTGATCGCCATTATGGGATAGAAGGAACCGGAATATGCATTTTTCTCCACCAGACTTAAACCCAATCATGGAGTGATATATTTATCACTTGGTGTCATGTCAGACACCAAGCAAAGGAATATGAATGCAGCTATATTCGAAGGATACATTCGCGACCTACAGGAGACCATCGCCAACCTATGGAGAATAACACCATAGGTTGTTGCATACTATCGAGACAGAGCCAACTTCAAGGCCACTTGACATGCGATGTGGATCCAAGC
The DNA here is from genome assembly GCA_010110895.2 of Picea sitchensis. Lineage (NCBI taxonomy): Eukaryota > Viridiplantae > Streptophyta > Pinopsida > Pinales > Pinaceae > Picea > Picea sitchensis. The sequence goes on along the minus strand of SNQJ01S0004040.1, from coordinate 266,218 downwards.
ACGGAAGGACCCCAACAAGCAATGGATACAACTGCGTTATTTCATCATGGAGGGTGACATAGAAATGGCTATCAAGGATTGGGAAGACGACTGGAGGATTCCAGTCCTCACTCCAGACATACCTACAAGGACAGAGGAAGAGGAAGCAAGGAAAGAACATACAAATGTCGAAGAGGTAGGGTAGGGAGAAACACAACCCCGGGAAGTCTGAGTTCCCAAGAAAACAAGGACGGGCTAGGCCAAGCCAAAGAAAACAAAAGGGGAGACATCTAAGAAAACAACCCAAAAGAGGAAGAAGAAGAATAATACACAGGCACCCCAGGTACAGCAGAAATAGACATAGGCAGTGCATGGGACTATACCAAGTCTTGATCCACAAGAACTAGGCCTGACTAAGGGACCTGTTGGAGCCGCCTTTGTTTTTTCTAGCCTGTCTCGAATTTCATGTCTTAATGCTCGAAATCAAAAGATGGTTTTCGTATTTTCCATCTGTGGTTTCAAAATCTCTGAAGTCTTATCATGCAAGCAGCGGTAATTATTGTACTCTCGAGGCGAGTTCTACTTTTCGTCAAAAAATTTCCCCCTTTGTTCTACCTCGGGATTTCGTAGGTTGGATGCTATAGATCACGTAGTTCACAAGTCCCGAGCAGCGAAACAGCGAAATCACTTTAAATTTCTACCCAGGACAGTAACGGGAGTAAAATTTTCCTAAATCACGATTAAACAACATCAGGTTTTCGCACCTCGGCGTTCACTAAATCCAAAAGTCTTATTGTCGTAGCCCCGATAGCCAAAACCACGAAGTCTGTATTTTAGTAACCCGTGTCAAGGTTAAAGGTAAAAACTAAGCCATGGTTAAGTCATGTCGGCAATTCGCCACTCGGCGTGTTCTCTTTTAAAAAGATACATTGTCTAAGCCCCGAGTCGCGAAGTCGCGATAAAGATATGAACATAATTAATTAAACACTTAATCCGAGTTTATCCTTCCTTTTAATTAAAACGTATCAGCGCGATCTCACGGTTTCGCAGCTCGGCAGGCAAACTTTTCGGAAACTATACCTTCAAAGCTCTGAGTCGCGATATGGCGAATATAAATAATTACGTAATTAATTAAGCGCCTAATAACAATTACGTTTTTATTAACCAAAGTAAATCATCGCGATTTAGTGTGTTAGAGGTTCAAAGGGTTAAAGCAAAAATTTCCGATATGACGAGTACCGAAAGATTAATTAACTTTGGTAAAACCGATTAATTAAGCTAAACCAGCATCTCCCGTGATTTGATGCATGTGCAGTTTACGAGGAAGACTTATTTTTTCCTTACGCCAACTGACATTTTGAACCGCCAAAATTTATGGCATTAATTAGAAATAATGCGAATCGACAAATAAAGATTTGGGTTTTTATTGCTAAATTTATTTCCAAACGTGATTTGACCGATCTGTTCTTAAAAGGTACCGAGTTTTCGAACATATAGAGTTTTTATTCATTATAACAAATTCATTTCTATAATACGCAGAGCACACTTTCTCAGCAAGCTAACTTCTGTATGTATACATATTTTTATCGCAGAAGAGATAAATTAGGATCTCCCGTCATGGCCCCGTGAAAAGCATCTAAGGCCAGCGTTGAGGTTGCAGGACAAGGTTCGGACAACGTCGCTAATACTTCACCTCGAAGTGTCGACTCTGTCCCGAACTGGTCGTTCATTTCTGATGTTCTGCAGGCCGAATTGGTGGATTATTCTGACGATTCCAACGACAATGAAAAAGATGACATAACCACTAAATATAATATCGTCATTCAATCAAGAATGCACAAAGTAGCGGCCAGGCCACGACTGCTCCCCTACTATGATATGCTCTGATGGGCATTATACCATGTGGACATACCAACCAGAACCATCATCAATGAGCAGAAGGTCACCATCGGGACTTTCAGACCTGAACATCTGCAAGCTATGTACAAGTTTCCCACAGCGTCCGACCTTCCATATGATACCGAATTCTTGGAAGAGTTCAAACAGAAGGAATGTGTGCAGTATGACAAGACTATGTCTAGCTTAATAAGAGATTGGGTTTCGCACCCTGCGAAGTTCAGGGAAGACAGTCATGGTATATATTCAATAGCTTCCTTGGAACCACAGTTCAAGTATGTAGCTATGATGACATGCAAACTATACGGGAGAAAGGACACCTCACATTTCTTTCTTCAATGGGTGCCTCTAATACATCGAGTCGCTGAAGGCTGTTCCTTCGACTGGGCGAAAATGTTGTCTAATAGCTTGACCAGTCGGGTTACAGAGTATCGGGCGCAGAAAGAGAGCGGAAAGATTTCTTCATTTTTTATGTCTGCATACATTATGGACATTGTATGATTTCCAACACCATTTCCCTTAATGAGCTGGAGTTGGACTCCAACAGAGGCTGAGCCCATCCACGTCTATCATTCGAAATTGTGGGAAAACAAAGCGGCAGATTTCGTATAGGAAATCTTCAACTGGGTGATGGTACCTCTGCATGTCACTATTTTCAGCCACCCGCCGCCCAGGATCTCGGACAGTATAGTGATGAATTTGAGCAGTATAGCTGACTGGTATGTAGAAGATGAATTCTCATATCTCAGAGTTTTCAGGGCATATGTTCCCCCACATGCATTACCATTATTTATCCCCGACAAACTGGCTTGTCGAGAAGTTGCTAGACAAACAGTAATCGGTGTCATAAGCAAGGAGCTAAAGGGATACTCAAAAAACGTATGGCCACCTTTTCCTGTTCATTTAAATTCATATTCTTTGTTAGATTTAAGGCATGCTAAAGTTGAGGCAGCAGCCCTGGAAGACCTAAAATTGGTCCTTATTGAATTCAAGAAGAACGATCCGCAAAGGGTCGTGAGTAATCATTTGGCCAGTTGTGGACTCAAGAGATTTGAACACGAAAATTCACCCTCGGATGACATTTTCTGAGGCACAAGATCTTATGCCGAGATTTTAACTCGGATACAAACCTTGGCACCTGAAGAGAGGGTCGATGTTCTGAAATTCCAAGAACATCGACGCAGTTGTCTTCCCGCAGTATTACGGAGTGAGAATCCGAGTACAGCGGAGGTGAAACAAAAAGATGTCGAAGGCTCCAAAGATGAAACTCCCAATCAAGAAAAACACCAGGACAGGGAAGAACAAACTAAGAGCCCGAAAACAGAGATAAAAACTCCCGACCCACCAAAGAAGCAGACTCTGGTTACTACCCCGGGACAATCAGCAAATCAAATCGGAGATCCTATCACATATGTTACTCCCTTGCAGTCAACTCAGGGAAATATTGACGAAGGGTGGATCTTAAATGAAGAATTGAGGCCTATAAGGGTGGAAGAGCTCCCTCCAAATGAGTTCTTCTTTGATAAGAAGAGAAAGGCAGTGGTAAAGAGAGAATTATATCAGGAAGGGGAATCGACAGCCAAGAAATACAAAGTATTGACTGATGGGAAGGATAAGAAGAATGAACAGTTCGCGACGGAAATAGCTAGGACATTAGGGGCATATGCCACAGCGAACCACTTTTCAGTCGGGGTTTTGAAAAACCAGCTGAAACGAAAAAATTGCCTCACAAAACCCTAGAAGCCAGACTAGCCACAACAACTGAAGCTGCCAAAGACCAGGCGAGCGTAGGAATAGAGCAAGCAAGGTTGGCCGATAAAAGTGAGATAGAGTTGCTCAAGACTAAGCTCGAACAAGAACAACTGGTGGTTCGGGATGGTCAGATGCAAGCGGACCAGCAAAAAGATTTGATCGAACGGCTACAGGCTAGAGTAGAAATTGCCGAAAGTAAAGCGATAAATATCGGGATGTTCCAGTCCCAGGCGACGGAGATTCATAGCAGATTTTCTGCGGCCCAGCGAAATTTACTCGCCAAGGTAGAGGTGATTTGGGACAACTTCCTACTGGTTAATCAAGTTTTGTAAAATCTATCTGTTAGAGAAAGAGAAGCTGGAGCAGCACGGGTCGCCTTTCATTAGGTTGTGATAGCTACAAACAATAGGGAATCGTGAAGTACTCCCAGGTTTACCATTTCGGAGCAGACCAGAGGAAATAGTCTATTAAAGGAATGGGAACACAGCATCTCGGAAGGTAAGCTGCAAGCCAAGAGGGTAACGAAATCCTTAGAAGAGGATTTCAGTTCTATAGATGGTAATCTGTTATGCATTGATAGCGGAGGCAATGTCGAGGCATTGATTCAAATGAATATGGAAAAAATCTCACTTGATTTAAATGAAAAAGAAGAAAGAGATTCAGCCGAGATCTCACAAGTGACTATGGCAGACATAGTCCAAATAGATAAATGTATGATTAAACCAAGTGTGCAATTGTGCGCTATCGACAGCATAGACAGACAGATGGAAGACAGGTTGTCGCAATTATCCCGAGATTGTTACTCTTTTGAAGCCAATTGTCAAGCAGAACCGTCTAGGCTGATATCTCGGCTGGTTGAAAGATGTGTCACTTGTACCGAGCACGCGCGAGGACAAGCTTCTAGCACCAAATAAAGACAGAAAAGAAGAAATGGAGTGATTGCTCTCCTCCCTATCATAACTGAAAATTTTGCAACGATTGAGATTCCATCTTATTGTAAAACTGTATAAATATACCATAGAAATAAAGAAAAGAGGTTGGACCTTTTGTGTCGATTGTAATAGAGGTTTTACATTTTGAGAGTTAATATAAAGCAAATCTGAAGATTCTAAATTCTGTCACAACTGTGTTATGAGTTTGTTTTCTTGTATCTCATTTTTCGTTTTATTTCATATTCGTATCTAATGAATCCTTCGCTATAATTTAGTGCAACCTCTACTATAGTGAATGAATTTTTGTTTTCTATATTGTTTACTATTTTTCCTCTGTACCAGTTATCAGCAGGTATAAGACCAGTCAACATTTTCAGAATTCTATATATATTTTATGCTTCATCGGGTTATTTCCTTACATTTTTCTTCTTTTGTTTATACGTGAGATTCTCCCTTGATAGGAGCCTTACTCTATAGACAGCTAAATGTTTTCTCCCATCTCATACATTTTATTAAAATATAACCCAGTTACGGGAAAGAGCCTTTGATTTTCACCTCTGTTTATTCCTGAAACCGTAAACTCTCTTTTATACGACCGAATTGAGACAGCACTCAAACTCCCCTTGAGGTTTTCTTATTTTACTGTTCCTCCATGACTGTCCCTGTACCAACACAACCCAATATCGAACTTGGATTATCAAATGAAACACACATTGCCTTAAACCTTTTCGATGCTATTCTTAAAACAACCACTACACGGGTTGAACTCGAACGTTCATGGGCAACAATTGAACAGGATATAAACATCCAGGAACAGTTGGAAGCTAGACAATTCCAACACATAAATCATCCCTAGTTTCCCTTACCGAAGGTTGACGTTTCTCTTCTCTCTACCCCTTACCCACTTTCAGATGCCTAGACCCTGTACTTTTAAGCCTTAAGTACAGACTCTGGAACAACATCTTTTTGGCGTCGTTGTCGGGGACTGAAGTTACGAAATCGTTTCCCTAGGAAAATGACATTTTTCTTTTCGTTGAAAGTGTTACCCTTTGATAGTGAACAAAGAGTACACACCTTTTTAAGGCTTTCCAATCTTTCACTTGGTGACTCCACAAATAATAAACTGGCATCCGGTCGAAGGAATACCAGACAAAACCCGGATGGTAAGCAGATTTCACCCGTTACCGATCCCGAGAAGATTCTAAAGGTGAGAGGCTCTCTTAAGCCAACCACTGTAGCCTATANGCAGTCCTCTCTTTGATACTAAAAATCTAACGTCAAACTACTCTGAAGTTAGGAGTGAGATTCATTCGACAATCCCCCTAGTACACAAAGGAAAGGGCCCTTTTGAGAGTTCGTCGGCAGTCGACATACCATATTTTCTTCAGTTAAATTTCCCGACCTCACCGAATTTTGAAGAGTGTGTTGCACATTCAGTTTCCACACCTGTCGGTTCTCCTGATTTCATCTCTTGCAAATCTGAGGAACCAAGTCCTCGCGTTCCTTATCTTTCATCGTCGGATTTTCCTCTTCACGAAGAAAATAAAGATTCACTTTTAATTTTTTGAAACCCCCTTTACGACTTTCCACTAGTAACGATGGCAGTCGTCGTCGGAGGAGGTGGACGGGTTATCGAAGGAGGAGGGGGAGGAGCTCATGTAGGAGGAGTTGGAGGCCAAGGGCCTGCCCCCCCTCCCAGAGTGTTTGCGAAATTTGCAGCAAGATACGCTCCCTTGGTATTGCTCGTTCCTCTGCACGACCTTCCTGAAAATTATATAAAAAAATTGCCAAAATTCACTGGGGAAGGGGATCTGACCGCGACTGAACACATTAATTTCTTTGATCAATTCGCAGACATCCTAGGTATCGAACATGAGGACGTGTATTCGAGGCTCTTTGTCCAAACCTTCGAAGTCCAGGTCCGAACTTGGTTTCGGAGTTTACCTGCAACATCTATCTTGTCTTACAACGCCTTAGAAGATTCTTTCCTCGGACAATGGGGCGAAAGAAAGGACCACCTATATTATTTAACCGAATTTGGGTCTTTAAGAAAAAAGAATTCAGAAACAGTTATGGAGTTTATTCAAAGATTCAAAAAACTATAGAACAAAATCCCAGACGAGGTTAAACCGTCCCAACCCACGGCCAAAGTAACTTTCGCAGGGGCTTTCAAACCGGATTTTGCACTCCTTTTGCGAGAGAGAAGAGGAGCCACTCTAAACCAAATGTAGGATGATGTTGTAGAAATCGAGTCGAATATGATGGCTTATGGTAAGCTTAAAGCTAAAGTAGAAACGAGAAACCGATGACAAAGTAGAAGATATGGCCAGGGTAATTAAGGAATTATCTAATAAAATATCCAGAATGGAGTTAGAACAGGCCAAAGTTGATTCCTTCCCCAAAAAGGATTTCAAGAGGAACCCCAACCCCCCGAACCTGCAAAGACAGATAAAAAATGAAGATCAAAAAATACAAGCTCCCCTAAAGAGCGAAAATTTTATAGGAGCGAACGATCTCCAAGACTTCGGAGATTCGAATAATGATGTCATGAACTTCGGTGATGACTGCACACAACCGTATCAAACTAGAGAAGATTATGAAAAATCTCTAAACACTCAACAACCGTCGGTTAAGGGTGAAGAAAGTGATCATACTGACATTTGTGGCTCTCAACAAGAAACTGAAATGATAATGGTTGATATCCAACCTAAATACAACGTGATATCTAAGAGTAAGCCCGTCTCAACTACTCAACCTAAGAAAATCCTCCAAAGAGGTCAAACTTATGAGCCTACTCCGGAAGAGACCCTATTGCCCAACAGCAAAATGAAAGTAGTAAGCACACAAGAGTCTGAAGTGGGAAAGATTGAGACCCAAGCACAAGGAACTGAAACAGTAAATAAAATTACGCCTTCAACCAAGACCATGAGTGATAAAGTGGTCTAGACGAATAAGTCAGAAAGGAAGGATTCGGAAGTCTCAACTAAAGAAACAGACAAGGTGAGCGGAGTTTTCAATTTTGAAAACGAGATAAATAAAATTAAGATACCAATCCCTCTGGTAAAATTAGCAAAAAACCCTGTTTATCGGAAGCAGATTACCAAAGTGATGGGTGTCTCAGAGCTAGAAAGTCAGTCTGACGTTTTAAACCTGGAAGATGACAAACCTAACATCACTTTTGGTCCACATTTTGTAGGGTCCAAAGACACTATTGCTCCCTTTTATATCACTTTAAATGCATATTATCAATTGCTACATAATTGCATGTTAGACTCCGGAGCCTCCCATAACGTTATGCCTAAAATTATTATGGACAAGTTGGGTCTCCAGATCACCAGACCTTACGGAGATCTTTACTCTTTTGACTCGAGAAGGGCTAAGTGTATGGGAATGATAAAGGATTTAGTAGTTACCCTGGCACAGGTCCCGGTTAAGAGTATCTTGATGGATGTAGTTATTGTTGATATTCCCCCTAAGTATGGCTTACTGTTGTCTAGGTCATGGGGAGCCAAGCTGGGGGGTTCTCTTCAACTGGATATGGCGTTCACCACAATTCCTGTGTTTGGTGGGCAATTTACTCGGCTGTATAGAGAAATGAGGTTAGCATATACAGTAAGCGACCCTCAAAACCCGAACAATTTCCCTATTTACATTGCGGATCAAGATTTAGGAAATTGTATCGTATCCTTTGATGACGGTTTAGATGGTTGTCCAGAAGAAAATGATATAGAGCAGGAAGAGTCAGGTTACATGACAGAAGATCTGTGTAGCACCAGTGTCTGGAAAATGTTTTTCGACGGTGCCTCATCTTGAGAAGGGGTTGGTGCAGGAGTGCTTTTAGTGGCTCCCGAAGGAAAGTTCATTGTTCCTTTTTCCTACAGACTACAATGGGATATAGATTATACTAACAACATATGTGAATACGAAGCGTTGGTCTTAGGATTAGAGGCTGCCAGGAAGCTAAAAATAAATAACTTAGAGGTATACGGAGATTTAGAGTTAATAGTCAAACAAATAAATCGACAGTACCAAGCCAAGCATCCCAGATTAAGATCATACAGGAATTGTGTCTGGGATCTGATGGAAAAAAAATTCTCATCTGTAAATGTCTGTTTCATCCCACGCGCAGAGAACCTACATGTTGATGCATTAGCTAAAGAAGCTTCAACCTTCTCTCCTCCCATGACTTTCAAATTGAAGTATCACATAGAAATCAGGCACAGACCATTTGTACCGGATAACATCCATCATTGGCAGGTTTTTGAGGATGATGAGCAAATTAAGAAGTTTCTTGAAGCAATAGGTGAGTTTTCTGAAACCCACGCAAATCAAGAAAACCAGAATGACAACATGTGGATCATGCAAGAAGGGGAAGACCCTCAAATCTTTCAAGACAAAATCGCAAATCATCGCATGCTGGTCCTTAAAAACAACCAGATTCTGAAAGGATTGATCCCTCTGGAGAGACTTTTTGATCAAAACGACATACCTGTGAAATCCGCCTTACAACCCCAACCAGAAGAAGTGGAGGACTGTGATATAGGAACCAAAGAAGAATCCAGGATGGTAAAAATATCCAAATTTCTCCCTCTCGAAATAAAAAGTAAGTATAAAGACCTACTCAGACAGTATAAGGATGTTTTCGCCTGGTCTTATGATGAGCTAAGGACATACGACACTTCTGTAATTGATCACAAGATACCTCTAAAGCCTGGGGTTAAACCGTTTAAGCAAAATCTTAGACAGATCAACCCCATTTTGTTACATGTGATCGAAAAAGAAGTTAAGAAAATTTTAGATGTGAAAATAATAGTACCTCTAAGATATTCAGACTTGGTAGCAAACCTGGTCCCGGTCAGGAAAAAGAATGGGGAAATCAAAATGTGTCTGGATTTCAAAAATCTAAATAAGTCGTCTCTTAAGGACAACTATCCACTTCCCAAAATGGACCATGTGCTAGAAAAGGTAGTTGGAGTCAACCGAATGTCTATGATTGACGGGTTCTCTAGTTATAATCAAATCGCCATGAATGAACAAGATAGAGAAAAAACCACTTTCACTACACCATGGGGTACGTTCATGTATGATAAAATGCCTTTTGGTTTGATGAATGCAGGGGCCACGTTCCAGTGCGCTATGGACATCACTTTCATCAGTGAAAGGGATAAGTTTGTATTCATTTATCTTGACGATTTGACGGTTTTCTCTAAAATCGACAAAGAACACTTGATACATCATAAATAGACATTTGAAAAATGTCGCAGGTTTGATCTATCTTTAAATGCAAAGAAATCACATTTCGCCATGCGGGAAGGTATGTTGAAGAAAGACAGCGAAGTAAAATGGACAACCGAGGCCAAAGCGTCGTTCGCACACATTAAGAAGGTCATAAGCGAGGCACTTTTGTTAGCGAGCCCCAACTATCTAAAAGATTTTCTTTTTTTCTCATTTTCCTCCAAACACACGATTGTCGCGGTGCTCCTACAAAAGAACGAAGAAGGTTTCGAACAACCGATCGTTTTTTTCAGCAAGAGCCTTAGAGACGCAGAACTAAAGTATGATATAATAGAAAAACAAACGTACGCCATGGTAAAAGAATTAAAGGCATTCAGAACATATGTACTACACTCCAAGATAATTGCATACGTACCTACCAGTTCTGTGAAAGATATTTTGGTACAACCAGACAATGATGGAAAAAGAGGGCGATGTCTTGCCAAAATCCAAGAATTTGATCTGGAAGTCAAACCGACCAAATTGATAAAAGGACAAGGCCTGGTCAAACTCTTAGCTGAGTCGAATTTCAGATCCCTAGGTATCAATTGCCTGCAGGAAGGTGACAAAGACATGAACCTAAACGAGCTGAATGAGAAAATAGGCCCAAACAAGATCGAAGAGAAGTTCATATCATCAGGCTAGTACAGAGACATAGTATCATACCTGCTAACTCTAAAATGCCCAAATGAGCTATCACCATCAAAAGCCAGGACTTTAAAACTACATGCAGTTAAATATTGTATCACCGAAAGTCAGCTATATTGAAAAGATCCACTCGGTTTCTTGTTAGTCTGTTTATTCGAATCAGAAACTCAGCGGGTTATAGACAAATTTCATGAGGGAGTATGTGGAGGGCATCACACTTGGAAAGCTACAGCCTACAAAATTCTAAGGGATGGGTACTACTGGCCAAAACATTTCTCGGACGTTAATGCCAAAGTCTGATCCTGCAACCCTTGTCAACTATTTGCAGGAAAACAGAAGCTCCTGGAACTGCCTTTAGTTCCAGTCAAAGCTGACGCCCCATTCCAGCAATGGGGTTTAGACTTCATAGGCGAGATTAATCCCCATTCCAGTGCTCAACACAAGTGGATCTTAACCGCAACAGATTACTTTACTAAATAGGTGGAATCCATTACAACCAAAAGGGCAACAGACTCGGTGGTAATCGATTTCTTAGAAGACAACGTTTTGTCTAGATTTGGTTTCCCCCGAAAGATAGTTACAGACAATTCCCAAGCCTTTAAATCTATGGCTATGATCAACTTCTGTCAAAAGTATAACATCGTTTTGGGCCATTCCACAGTGTATTACCCCCAAGGAAATGGATTTTCCGAGTCATCTAACAAGAGCCTGGTAAATATAATCAAGAAAGTATTGGATGAAAACAAAAGGTCTTGGCATGTGCACTTAAAATACGAATTGTGGGCGTATCGCATAAGCACAAAAAGGTCTATCGGCATTTCACCTTTTCAGATGGTATATGGGACAGATGTTGTGTTACCTATAAACCTAGCGCTTCCAATGATGAAGTTATGGCAGATCCACAGATGACAAAGTAGAAGATATGGCCAGGGTAATTAAGGAATTATCTAATAAAATATCCAGAATGGAGTTAGAACAGGCCAAAGTTGATTCCTTCCCCAAAAAGGATTTCAAGAGGAACCCCAACCCCCCGAACCTGCAAAGACAGATAAAACTCCCAGTCAAGACTGGTGTTTTTCTTGACTGGGAGTTTAATAAAAATGTAATCGTGATTAGGCGCTTAATTAATTACCTAATTATTTATATTCGCCATATCGCGACTCGGAGCTTCGAAGATATAGATTCCAGGAAGTTTGTCTGCCGAGCTGTGAAACCGCGAGATCGTGATGATACGTTTTAATTAAAAGGAAGGATAAACTTGGATTAATTGTTTAATTAATTATGTTCATATCTTTATCGCGACTTCGCGACTCGGGGTTTTGAAAAACCAGCTGAAACGAAAAAATTGCCTCACAAAACCCTAGAAGCCAGACTAGCCACAACAACTGAAGCTGCCAAAGACCAGGCGAACATAGGAATAGAGAAAGCAAGGTTGGCCGATAAAAGTGAGATAGAGTTTCTCAAGACTAAGCTCGAACAAGCACAGCTGGTGGTTCGGGATGGTCAGATGCAAGCGGGCCAACAAAAATATTTGATCGAATGGCTATAGGCTAGAGTAGAAATTGTCGAAAGTAAAGAGATAAATATCGGGATGTTCCAGTCCCATGCGATGGAGATTCGGAGCAGAGTTTCTACGGCCCAACGAAATTTACTCACCAAGGTAGAGGTGATTTGGGACAACTGCCTACTGGTTAATCAAGTTTTGGAAAATCTATCTGTTAGAGAAAGAGAAGCTGGAGCAGCACGGGTCGCATTTTACGAGGTTGTGATAGCTACAAACAACAGGGAATCAGGAAGTACTCTCAGGTTTACCATTTCGGAGCAGACTAGAGGAAATATTCTATTAAAGGAATGGGAACACAACATCTCGAAAGGTAAGCTGCAAGCTAAGAGGGTAACGAAATCCTTAGAAGAATCTTCCAGTTCTATAGATGGTAATCTGCTAGGCATTGATAGTGGAGGCAATGTCGAAGCATTGATTCAAATGAATATGGCAAAAATCTCACTTGATTTAAATGAAAAAGAAGAAAGAGATTCAGCCGAGATCTCACAAGTGACTATGACATACATAGTCCAAATAGATAAATGTATGATTAAACCAAGTGTGCAATTGTGCGCTATCGACGGCATAGACAGATAGATGGAAGACAAGTTGCCGCAATTATCCCAAGATTGTTACTCTTTTGAAGCCAATTGTCAAGTAGAACCGTCAAGGCTGATATCTCGGCTGGTTGAAAGATGTGTCACCTGTACCGAGCAAGTGCGAGGACAAGCTTCTGGCACCAAATAAAGACAGAAAAGAAGAAATGGAGCGATTGCTCTCCTCCCTATCATAACTGAAAATTTTGCAACGATTGAGATTCCATCTTATTGTAAAACTGTATAAATATACCATAGAAAGAAAGAAAATAGGTTGGACCTTTTTGTGTCGATTGTAATAGAGGTTTTACATTTTGAGAGTTAATATAAAGCAAATCCGAAGATTCTCAATTCCGTCACGACTGTGTTATGAGTTTGTTTTCTTGTATCTCATTTTTCGTTTCATTTCATATTCGTATCTGATGAATGCTTCGCTATAATTTAATGCAACCTCTACTATAGTGAATGAATTTTGGTTTTCTATATTGTTTATTGTTTTTCCTCTGTACCATCTATCAGCAGGTATAAGACCAGTCACCATTTTCAGAATTCTATATATATTTTATGCTTCATCGAGTTATTTCCTTACATTTTTCTTCTTCTGTTTATACGTGAGATTCTCCCTTGATAGGAGCCTTACTCAATAGACAGCTAAATGTTTTCTCCCATCTCATACATTTTATTAAAATATAACCCAGTTACAGGAAAGAGCCTTTGATTTGCACCTCTGGTTATTCCTGAAACCGTAAACTCTCTTTTATACGACTGAATTGAGACAACACTCAAACTCCCCCTGAGGTTTTCTTATTTTACTGTTCCTCCGTGACTATCCCTGTACCAACACAGCCCAATATCGAACCCGGATTATCAAATCAAACACACATTACCTTAAACCTTTTCTGTACTATTTTTAAAACAACCACTACACGGGTTGAACTCGAACGTTCATGGGCAGCGATTGAACATGATATAAACATCCAGGAACAGTTGGAAGCTAGACAATGCCAACACATAAATCATCCCTAGTTTCCCTTACCGAAGGTTGACGTTTCTCTTCTCTCTACTCCTTACCCACTTTCGGATGCCTAGACACTGTACTTCTAAGCCTTAAGTACAGACTATGGAACAACAGGACCAACGACTCAGACGGGGGGTGCGTGCAAGAAGATGAAGGTGCATAGAACGCCTCTAGAGTACACGATCACAGAGGATGATGCAGACATGATAGCCCAAATGGTTCAGGATTGTACATCTAAGGATTTTGAGAATGGTGTGTGCCACAGGGACATAATTCAAGAGGAACTGACAGACATGCGACAGTTCCCCAAGCAGATCAAGGATACATAGGCGGCTGGTAGCAACATAGGAATAAGGCTGTCAACATCATAGGAAGGAGGAGAACCATAAACAAGTGAACGTGATACAGTCCACACAATACCGCAGCCGAGTGCAACATTTCACATTACACCTAGCATACATGGATGATATCGTGGGGAAAACACCCCTAAAGGACTTATCTCAACTCCAATTGGTATTGTCGTGAATACCATCCAAGGCTCTACATAATTACAAGTTAATGTTACACAGGAGGTACAGTCTCGTGCATGCACAGACAAAATCGAATTACAGCAAGTAAAGGATAAACGGGACAAGCTAGAACTGATATATGAGCAGGCCAAGCTCGAGACCAAAGACGAGAGAGAACGCGTGAACAGATTGGAACAATAAGTGGTCGGAGCTTACGAGAATATTCCAAAGACCGTGCAGAGGACCAAATTCACAGCAACATAGACGATTGATCAGATTGCGCAGACAATTGATCAATATCAACAGGAGATCAAGAATCTCCATGGGCAACTCACACCTACCACTCCACCAGCGGTAAGGGAGAAAAGGAAGCAGGAGGCAACATACCAAATACAGCAGATAGAACGACAGGTCAACGCAGCAACCAATTTGTTCGACAAAGCAGCACAACTCTGGACGAAGATGTAAGAGGATCAATAGGTCCAGAAGTGGGACAAGGAATAAGAAAGGACAAGCACAGCTATCCAAGACCTCAAGAAGAGGCAGAAGACAATGTCCATCATAGAGCGCGTCAAAGGAGCGCAGAATATGAGAAAACTACAGGCAGAACTCACTATTGCGTAGGCGTAGAAAAAGGAGCCCCAGGCTAAAATGGAACCTCTCCAGGAGCGAGTGGAAGAGGTCATTGCATGGGCAGAGGAAGCCAAGACATATATGGCATAGACCCAGGCAGAGTGTGCAGGGTTGATCAGTGATTAGATTGTGACACAGACAGTAGACACACTCAAGGAGAAGATCGCAGAGGCTCAAACGCAAGCAACAAAGCTCAAGGAAAATTTCCAGGCGATCACCAGGGAGATCAAAGAGGCACACAAAGGTTAGGTGGCTCGAGACGAGCCACATGTCAGTGTTGGGGGCATGTTGGAAGCAAGACTAAGCGGAAAGAAAGATTATTTTGGGAAAGAAAGCATGCACGAGGGAAGCGACAACTGGAAGAAGGATCAACACTCACACATGCATGGGAGACCTAACAACGTTAGGGTTAGGGTTTTTTTAATACATTGTAATGGTGGGCGAGCCAGAAACATATAAATATAGATACCTAGGTCTCATAGAAAGAGATATGAGTAGAGCTAGTGGAGAAGTAGACACCAAAGGAGTCATGTTTTGATAACTAAGTTGTAATGATTTTCTATACGACCTAATTATGTAAGTTTTTGAGCAAGAGAGGAGTAAGGAAGGTAGATCTTGAGGGTCAGATCGTAGGCTGAGGAGCCTGGTGTGATCTAGTTCGCCTCATAATAGATCTCGACCCGACTGAGAAGAGTTGCAAATCATGTGGCGTTGTAGTTTTGGAACTGCCATAATAAAAATAACTTGAGAGCCATAACTTTGTGGACGTATCCCATGAGGGGGTGAACCACGGTAAAACCTGTGTTATGTGATGGCATGCATGCATTTCTTTACTGGTTTTAGTAGTTGTTAATATGTTAAATGAAAGGGTTGGTTATATTTCATTCATAATCGTGAATGACAGTTTATTGTGTTAATAAGTTAAAATAGAACTCTCAACGTACATTTCACAGATCTCCACTCAATACCAGGCTGCAAACACCTGAGTATTGCATCCACCCATTAATACTATCTCGGGTGAGACTGCACAGTGCACTCTGTGCGTTGTGTCGCCTTTTGGTTTACCAGGAGGATCAATAGTTTTAGATGCTTTGTTGGAACCCCAAACAGACATGAACCTTGGGTCACTCAAGATAAACATACAAACTCAGACATATAACTAATAACCAACATTGATCATGAGATCCTTTGTGATATCTACATTGAGGGGATCCCCCATCACAGGAAGAATCAGAAGAAATGTTAAGCTAGGGAAGGAAATGAGATAACATCATTCTAAGGAATGAAATCTTAGAGGAAGAGATTAATGAGTGACTATGCTCAATGAGGATCTCGACCACTCGCTGGTCATTTATACAAGGCATGTTGATAGATCATTAAGCGATATCTCATATGCATATGCAAATATTCAAGGAAGGGATTTAATTTGGATGGGTGAATTAATTCTTTATTTCTCACACTCATCTCAACGGAACAAAATACATCCTCCTTTGATTGATTTTGCCTAATTTATCTTTACAATGTCTCGCATAAAATCTTATCAAAGTTCATAACATCAACATTGAGCCCTCATCTTCCTAAACTTGTCTCAAATGAGAAAGGATCTTTTGTGAAGGATAGGTTGATCAATGAAAACATTGTTTCAGGGAATGAAGCTATTTACTCTACTAGGTTTGCACATAGAACCTAGCATGCTTATTGTTGGAACAACCAATTCATCTCGCCTCTCGATTTTTTGGACACATTCAATGAATAGTCAAAGGTGACGAGGGATTTGACTAGAAAGGTTAACTGACCAATCAATTGGTCGGTTGGATTGACTAAAGGTGAACAAGTAAAGGCAAAAACGTAGAAGATCTAGGTGCACCTAAGGTGATCAAAGTTTATTATGTCTTCCTCATTCTAAAGGAGAGAGTTATAGTTTGGGCTATATTTAGATGATATGGATTGATCTCTCTAACAAACTAAGCGACTCGAGGTACAGTTGACGACAATTTCAATGCATTTTTTTTAAACTTGGTGATTGAAAATTTAAAAGTGGCATCTTCGAAGTCATGGTATGATGGCAGTTGCCTAAGCCAGGGATTTTGTTTCAGCCCTGAGTTGTGCCAGCTACAAGTAAATTTAACAGAGATCTTGATTGAGGATTTCGTTTCAGCCCTGAGATACAAGTAAATTTAAAAAGAAAAGAAATGGCAATAGAAGAGAGTTCTTTCTACATTTTCTTTGAAAATTGCAGCCAAATTTGAAGTTTCAACATTGGTTTTCTTTACATATTCTTGTTTCTTGTCAAACTGCACTTTCAGTTTTCTAGGGTTTTTGTGGGTGGGTCACGACCCAATTATCTCATATACCTCAATTTTGTTTGTTCCTAAAATGCTAACCAATTCTATCCTGTATTTAGTGTTTTGAACAATTTTGCATCAATTTTGTAAAAGATTAAGCTGAGACAGAATTGATGCAACAAGCTACACTATTGATGTGTATTCTATTAATATGAACATGTATAGTTACACAATATGGTTACAAGAAGTTACAGAGTTACCAACTCCTGTAATGGTAAGCTAACTAACAAACTAGTTAAGGATGTAATTAAGTATTTTCCTTAACACTCCCCCTTAATTACATCCGATAAAAACTATCATTATCACCAGCTACCAATGCATTAGACACTCCCCCTTAAACAAAACTTGGTCATAACCAACTCTGAGATTAATATCTCACATATCTCACATTTCCCCTGTTAATCGAAGATTTAAATTCTCCGATACAATCATCAAGTTAGCATATGAGTAGACACCCACTAACTAACAAACTAGTTAAGGATGTAATTAAGTATTTTCCTTAACAAATTTCGGTATTTGGTGGAAAATCTTTCATCTGCTTGAACTAAAAATTCTAATGTAAAGAAGGCAGAGATTTTAACGGAAAGTCACAAATCACCAAAAGTCTCTCTTTTGAGTGTGAAGGAAGTGTTTTCGACTGTGGTCTAGAAAGTAAAAACAGAAGTCGAAAACTTTTGTTTCATTTCATGGTGTGGTTGTTTGAGTTAATAGGATGACTAGTGCGGTTGTTAAAATTTATGGTGCGGTTGTAGTTTAGTGGTGAGAATTCCACGTTGTGTCCATGGAGACCTGGGCTCAAATCCCAGCAGCCACAGGTTCAAAATTTTCAACAGCTTTTTTCTGACAGTCGGAAGTAAAAAGCTATAAATATGAAATAATTGTAAACCCTCTCCTCGTCGTCGATCATCCTCATGTGATTGAACATATTTTAGTCAATGAGGAGACAAACGATGAGCCCCTAGAAGTACCCCCAAACTCACAACAAATTCCCTAGGAAATTCCACTTGAGGTTCTCACCCAAAACATGGCACATAAGGTCCCAGAGGAAGAAGTTATAGATGTTCCAAAATCTGCAAGCGCGGGAGGTTAGAAAAAAAAAAGGGATGCATGTTAAGAGGAAATGAACCTGGTTGAGGCTTTGGGGTCTCAAACAATACTCTAATGATGCATTTGGAGCAGCTAGCATACATCCAATACAAGTCAAAGAATGAGTTGGTAACAAAGGAATTGTTTTCATGGGAATGAGAAGATTTTGTCAAGCTTCTCAAATCCCAACAAATTGAAGAAGAGCACTAGTATTTGAAATCACATGGCATGTGGCTAATGGCTAAAATCTGGGGATCATAATCCTAAATTCTTCCACAAGCAGATCAACGTAAGGTGATTTCACAAGAATGTGTCAGAGATAAAACTAGTGGATGGCACTTGGTTCACCAATTCCAAATACATCTTGATTGTTGCTCATGAGATCCTTTGTGATATCTACATTGAGGGGATCCCCCATCACAGGAAGAATCAGAAGAAATGTTAAGCTAGGAAAGGAAATGAGATAACATCATTCTAAGGAACGAAATCTTAGAGGAAGAGATTAATGAGTGACTATGCTCAATGAGGATATTCACCACTCGTTGGTCATTTATACAAGGCATGTTGATAGAGATCATTAAGCGAGATCTCATATGCATGCGTAGATATTCAAGGAAGGGATTTAATTTGGATGGGTGAATTAATTCTTTATTTCTCACACTATTGTAATATAATTCAGGTTAAGTGTAAGTTTTAAAACTTTATAGTGTAGCAGTGCACAGACATATTCTTTATAATATAGAAAAGAAAACAAGATCATTCAAACATAGTACTCAAAAATTTACCTTGGAAACCCTTAACAGGGAAGACCAACAAATGTTTAGAACCGCACCTCTAACTCTCATTCTATTAACTTCACAATTTATGATACAATATATATGATTCACCAACATCCAAAACACTAATTTATTAACCCATATTAGATTCCTTAATTCAAATGATAAGAAAATGGGTCGAAAAACCATTGGCCAAAAAACCAACCAAAAACAATATATAACATACTAAAAAAACACCCTAAAACAACATACATCGTGCAAAGAATATAAGACATACCCAACATTAATGAATCTAATCTAGCTTGACAAATTTTGGATTTGGATGCCATGAAATCATATATATTGTAAATGGTGAAGTTAATACTAGAGAGTTAGAGGTGCAACTCTAAACATTTTGTTGGTTTTCCCAGTTAAGGGTTTCCAAGTTAAATTTTTTAGTACTATGTGTGAATGTTGTTTTTTTCCTTCCTATTTTTTTATCAAGACTATGTGTGTGCATTGTTATACTGTAAAGCTTTAAAGCATACAATACAACAACCTTCAGGTGATCATGTGGAGACAAGAGCCCCTTCCACTTCAATTAGGAGATCTTGATGGTTTTCTTAGACATTGAAGGATGCTCAGGAACATGCTGAGACTCCTATGAGAAAATTCAAAGAGAGAAAAACTCCAAGAAAGTTTCCATACTACATGGCATTGATCCGTAGCATTCTAGATTTTGAGCCTTCCAATTTTTAGGAGGAAACATACCAGCAGGTATGGCAAGTTGCCATGGTGGAGGAGTACACCTCCATCATGAAGAATGATGTTTTGGGTCATAGTTCCAAGACCATAGGGGAAGTTAGTTGTGAATTCTAGGTGTCTCTACAAGTTCAAGCATGCAATAGATGGAAGCATTGAGAAGTTCAAAGAAAGGTTTGTGGCGAGGGGTTCTCCCAAAGAGAGGGAGTGGACTACAATGAAACATTTTATCCACTCACTAGGTACGCTTCCTTTAGAGAAGTTATGTCCTTGGTTTCATTTATGGGATGGAGGATACATCATATGGATGTGAAGGCAACTTTCCTTAATGGGATCATTGAGAAAGAAGTGTACATAGAGCAACCTCAGGGCTTTGAGATAAGCAGGAAGGAGTCCCATGTGTGTAGGCTTAAGAAATCCTTGTATGGACTCAAGAAGGCACCAAGAGCATGGTATAATTCCGAGATTGATGGATATATGCAAAGTATGTGCTTCTCCAAAAGAGAAACAAATTCTAACTTATATTGCATATTTGTTCATAAAGATATACTCATTTTGGCATTGTATGTAGATGAATTGTTTCTAATAGGTGCAAAGAAACTCATTGTAGGGTGTAAAGAAAGCATGGAAGTTGAGTTCAAAATGAACAAAATGAAGGACATCAACATGATGCATTACTTCTTGGGATTAGAGGTTTGGAAAAGACCAAGGGAGATTTTCCTTGGGCATGGTAAGTATGTATTTCATATCCTGAAGAGGTTTTAGATGGAAGAATACAAAACTATGGCCACATCCATGATCACTAATCTGAAGAAGGTGACAACATTAGTTTCAAAGTTGGTGGATCCCATGTTGTACAAGCAACTGATAAGTTATTTGATGTAATTGGTCAACACCAGCCCATATATATGTTTTGAAGTTAACACCTTGAGTTAGCTCATGGTGGAGCCAAGACAAGAAAATTTGGTAGAAATAAAACACGTGTTCATGTATTTGAGGGGTAAAGTGGAGTATGGTATGAGATATATTGGATATGGTGAAGATAAGTTGGAGGGGTATACAGACTCAAACTGGGCAGGCAGTGCAACAATCAGGAAAAACACCTTATGGTGTTTCTTTAGCTTGGGAACAACAATTATATTTTGTTTCAGTAAGAAGTAGACTTATGTGGCACTTAGCTTAGTAGAAGCAAAATACATGGAAGTCAATACATCTGGTTGTGAGGACATATGGTTTCACAAGTTTCTTGCAATATTTCTTGATCAAAAGTTGGATCCCACAATCATTTACTGTGATAATCAAAATTGTATCAAATTCTCTGAGAATACAATGTTTCATGATAGGTCCAAGCATATAGAGATGATATATCACTTCATATGCGACATGGATCACAATGGAGGAGTGAAGCTTCAATATATTCCCACGGATCAACAGGTAGCTAATATTATGACCAAGCCCTTGGCAAAATGGAAGCTTGAGGCATCTGAGATAGACCTAGATTGGTGCATAATTCCTTCCTCACTAAGAGGGAGTCTTGAAAATTATAACTCGAACATGAACTTCCGCGTAGGTTCCATGTGAACATGGGATAAGTAGTTCAAGATATTTTCAAAAAGTTATTCTATTTTTTAAAAGTAAATTAGATTTTGTAATTCACTTTAGTTAAAAAGTGAAATTCTTATTTTTAGCAATTGAATCTAAATTTTTTATTTCGTGCATGTATGAATTAGACTAATAGTAATCTAAGAAATAGATTAGGATTTTAGTCTTATCCAAAACTATAAAAACAGGTCAAGATATAGAGTTCACACACACATGAATAATTGAGCACGTTGATCAAGAGAGAGAGAGAGAGCAGATATCAAGGGAAGAGGCGTTTCTAGGAAGCACACAATTTGATATAGTAGTATGTACAAGCATACAAACAATACCATATAGTCGTACAGACAAGTTTGTACAGTGTTATAGACAGGCCATGGAAAATTGTTTTGTCGTTTGTGGTTTTTTTTAGTTGGATGCACTTCTCAGTTAGGCTATACAAGCTCAGTTTGGGGTGATTTTGATAACCATGCAACTATTGGTTTTAAGCATCTTGTGGAGGTTTCCTTGTAAGTTTTTTGAAGGAATGAAAATCCAGTTTGGAAGGAGTAATTACATGTGTTTGTGTGATGTTGTTTTTTTTTATTCCACTATTTTATTTCCAACTATTGTGTGATTAACGCTATGGTCTAAAATTTAATTTCAACATTAAAATAGAAGTAATCTGAGAAATAGATTAGGGTTTTGGTCTCACTTAAAACTATAAAGATAGGTCAAGATAGAGAGTTCACACACATGAACAATTGAGAAAGTTGAGTGACTGTGTGCATGTGAGAGAGAAGGAAGCCAAGGAAGTGGAGTTTATGGGAAAAATGTAGTTCTAGGCAACATGCTTTAGTGGTATAGGCTGTCCTGCAGGTCTCGCACAAATTTTCTATTGTTTTTTTTTTTTTTTCCAGTAGGTTGTACCTCTAAGTCAGGCTATACAAGTTCAGTTCGGGGTGATTTCAATAATTTTGCAGTTGTTGGTTTTAAGAAACTTGTGGAGGTTTTCTTGTAAGTTTTTCGAAGGAATGAAAATCTAGTTTGTAAGGAGCAATTACTTAATGTGTGTGAAATTGATTTTTTTGGTTCCACTCTTTAATTTCTAGTTATTGTGTGATTAATACTATGGTTTGGAATTTAATTTCAACATTAATTAAATTCAATGATTACTTGTTTAATTGAGATCATATGGACTTTAGTCACCCAGGGCTTGGATTTTCACATGGTATCAAAACTTATTTCTCTAATTGAGTTTCTATAGGATTTGTAGCGGTAAATCAACTATAGGAAAGAAGGACCAATATTGAGAAGGTTTCAAAGTTTCATTTTCAGATTTGGGAGTTTGTGCAGTAGATATCAGAGATGGCATCGACTAGCCTCATGTTTGATGATAGATTGGATGGTGACTTGAATGTATGTAGATGACTTGTTTCTAATAGGTGCAAAGAAATTCATTAATGTAGGGTGTAAATAAAACATGACAGTTGAGTTCAAGATGAAGGACATCAACATGATGCATTAGTTTTTGGGTTTAGAGGTTTGGAAAAGGCCAGGGGAGATTTTCCTTGGGCATGGTAAGTATGCAGTTTAGATCACGAAGAGGTTTTAGATGGAGGAATACAAACCTATGGCCACACCCATGATCAATAATCTGAAGAAGGTGACAACATTAGTTTCAGAGTTGGTGTATCCCATGTTGTACAAGCAACTGATAAGTTCTTTGATGTATTTGTTCAACACCAAGCCATATATATGTTTTGAAGTGAACACATTGAGTTAGCTCATGGTGGAGCCAAGGGAAGAGAATTTGGTAGCAATAAAACATGTGCTCAGGTATCTGAGGGGTAAAGTGGAGTATGGTATGAGATATCTTGGAGATGGTGAAGAGAAGTTGGAGGGGTATATAGACTCAAATTGGGTAGGTAGTGAAACAAACAGGAAAAACACCTTATGGTGTTTCTTTAGCTTGGAATCAACAATGATATTTTGTTTCAACAAGAAGCAGACTTATGTGGCACTTAGCTTAGTAGAAGCAGAATACATGGCAGTCAGTATAACTAGTTGTGAGGCCATATGGTTTCACAAGTTTCTTGCAAGATTTCTTGATCAAGAGTTGGATCCCACAATCATTTACTATGATAATAAAAGTTGTATCAAATTCTCTGAGAATCCGATGTTTCATGATAGGTCCAAGCATATAGAGATGATATATCACGTCATATGAGACATGGTTCACAATGGACTAGTGAAGCTTCACTATATTCCCATGGATTAACAAGTAGTTGATGTTATGACCAAGCCCTTAGTAAAAGGGAAGTTTGAGGCATATGAGATAGACCTGGATTGGTGCAGAATTCCTTCCTCACTAAGAGGGAGTGTTGAAAATTATAGCTCGAACAAAAACTTCCGCACAGGTTCCATGTGAACATGCGAGAAGTAGTTCGAGATATTTTCAAAAAGTGATTCTATTTTTGAAAAGTAAATTAGATTTTATAATTCACTTTAGTCAAAAAGTGAAATTCTTATTTTTAGCACTTGAATCTAAAATTTTTATTTCATGCATGTATGACTTAGTCTAGGAGTAATCTTAGAAATAGATTAGGATTTTAGTCTTAGCCAAAACTATAAAAAGAGGTCAAGATATAGAGTTCACACACACATGAATAATTAATCAGGTTGATCAACTATGAGAGAGAGAGAGAAAGTATCCAAGGAAGAGAGAGCAGGTATCCAGGTACACAGTTTGATATAGTAGTATGTACAATCATACAAACAATACAATATAGTCATACGAACAAGTTTGTACTGTGGTATAGACAGGTCGTACAATTTGTTTTTGTCGTTTCTGTTTTTTTTAGCTGGATGCACCTCTCAGTTAGGCTATACAAGCTCATTTTGGGGTGATTTCGATAACTGTGCAACTACTGGTTTTAAGCAGGTTGTGGAGTTTTCCTTGTAAGTTTTTTGAAGGAATGAAAATCCAGTTTGGAAGGAGTAATTACAAGTGTATGTGTGGCATTGATTTTTTTGCTTCCGCTGTTTTATTTCCAACTATTGTGTGATTAATGCTATGGTCTAAAATTTAATTTCAACATTAAAATTAATTCAACAATTACTTTTTTAATTGAGATTATAAGGACTTTAGTCACCTAGGGATTGGATTTTCATAATGTTCATTTGTCCTAGTCAATTCCAACCAAGGTGATCATGCAATGAGGGCACCTGAAGCTACTGGAGGAGGGGGCCTTATAGAGCTCATCTCCTCCTCCTCTATACCTATTCAAGATTTTGGGAAGTGCAATGGGTACAAAATACTCGAAGGAGTTGGAAGACCATTACATAGTGAAGGCGTTTTGCATGGTAAACCCTCTCCTTTCGGTCGATCATCCTCATGTGATTGAACATGTTTTAGTCAATGAGGAGACAACTAATGAGCCCCGAGAAGTACCCACAAACTCACAACAAATTTCCTAGGAAATGCCACTTGAGGTTCTCACCCAAAACATGGCACATGAGATCCTAAAGGAAGAAGTTCTGAATGTTCCAAAATATGCAAGAGCAAGAGGTTAGAAAACAAAGAAGGATGGATGTTAAGAGGTAATTAACCCAGTTGAGGCTTTGGGGTCTCAAACAATACTCTAAAGATGCATTTGGAGCAGCTAACATACATCCAATACAATTCAAAGAATGAGTTGGTAACAAAGGAATTGTTTTCATGGGAATGAGAAGCTTTTGTCAAGCTTCTCAAATCCCAACAAATTGAAGAAGAGCACTAGTAGTTGAAATCACACGACATATGGCTAATGGATAAAATTTGGGGATCGTAATTCTAAATTCTTCCATAAGCATATCAACATAAGGTGATTTCACAACAATGTGTCAGAGATAAAACTAGTGGATGTCACTTGGTTCACTAACTCCAAGTACATCTTGATTGTTTCTCATGAGGTCCTTTGTGATATCTACATTGAGGGGACCCCCCCATCACATGAAGAATCATAAGAAATGTTAAGCTAGGGAACGAAATGAGATAACATCATTCTAAGGAACAAAATCTTAGAGGAAGAGATTGATGAGTGACTATGCTCAATGAGGATCTCGACCACGAAGGCTTTGTTGGTCATTTATACAAGGCATGTTGAGAGATCATTAAGCAAGATCTCATACACATGCTTAAATATTCAAGGAAGGGATTTAATTTGGATGGGTGAATTAATTATTTATTTCTCACACTCATCTCAACGGAACAAAATACATCCTCCTTTGATTGATTTCGCCTCATTTCTCTTTGCAATGTCTCGTATAAAATCTTATCAAAATTCATAACAATAACATTGATCTGTCCTCTTCCTAAACTTGTCTCAAATGAGAAAGGATCTTTTGTGAAGGGTAGGTTGATCAATGAAAACATTGTTCTAGTGCATGGAGCTATTTACTCTACTAGGTTTGCACATAAAACCTAGCATGCTTATTGTTGGAACAACCAATTCATCTCGCCTCTCTATTTTTTGGACACATTCAATGAATAGTCAAAGGTGACGAGGGATTTGAATAGAAAGGTTAACTAGGCAATCAATTGGTCGGTTAGATTGACTAAAGGTGGTCCCCACTTAGTTGATTGGTGAGCAAGTCAAGGCAAAAACGTAGGAGATCTAGGTGCACCTAAGGTGATCAAAGTTGATTATGTCTTCCTCATTCTAAAGGAGAGATTTATAGTTTGGGCTATATGTAGATGATATGGATTGATCTATTAATCAA
>SNQJ01S0004040.1:229629-240138 GCA_010110895.2 Picea sitchensis | reverse complement strand
TGATACCACAAGAGGGGAAGAGGAATGGGGGTGCATGGGTGATATGAGTTGAAACTTGTACTTCAAAGGTACAACCTTTCTTTCCCATGCTTCCTTACAAACATTTCCCATCAGTCTTTGACTTGGGTGGTCCCTGGATGTTTCCCCATGCTTCTTGATAAGGGTGGACTTGTCCTATACAAACACTTGGGAAAAATCCATAGTTCATCCCCATTGATGGATCACTCTCCATTCTTACACTACTCCATTCAAATTGGGAACATTATTTTCCCATTCATATTTTCCTTGGTATGAATAAAATTGTGTGAAGCCATGGTTGTTTATGAATGCAAATGAAAGAGAATTTGATGAAGTCATGAAGTAAGATCTTGTGGAAGTTGGGTATTTATTGTTGAGAATTTGAGGAGGAAATGGGATGGTTTTGATGGTAAAATTGGTGATTCACTCCTAAACAACTAGGTTGGTAGACTGTACTTGAAAATAGATAAGTATTCATAATTATCTCTATGTGGAATGCTAATGTTTAAATTTTTGCTTCCTTCCTTTCTACAGTTGGTTGCTTCCTTGTTTTGTGCCAAACCTAATGCAGAGTAACCACTTACATTGGTACCAATCCTTGATTGTTTCTTTGTGCACACCCCACCATATTGCATGTGTTTCCTTGAGTGCTATATCCAGGGCTAAGAGCCTCTAATTTTCTACCACTTCATCTTTGTATCATGTTAAGAATACTTCTAATTCATTCACCCCATGGAAGCTGGGAGGTTCCCTTATCTTTGTACCTACCCATCTTACTACGCAGTATATTCTTGCGCATCTTCTTATGGAGACTTCGTGTAACCTCTGCTGCCAATTTTCTAAGATTTTATTTGAGTCTGACACACATGAGGTGATGCTTCACCAACTGAGTATCCCATTTGCAGTTGGGTTCACGTAATATTCATCTCGTGTAGTTGTTTTGTACAATTGGTTAATTTCCTCTAGGTCCAAGCAAGTAGGTTCTACGAACCTTTGCCCTTCTAATGGGTTCAATGGTGCAATGACTCTATATTCTTCTGACTCAAAGGTCATCTTCTGTGTCTTTAAGTTGATTATGGCCTGGTTATCAAATGCCCAGTCCAAGCCCAACAATGTCGGATAAGGTGTTGTGCCATCCACTATCTCAATTACTTTGAAGTCGCCTTTAGTCCTTACTCCATCTAGGTCTACTGTTACTCCTTTTAGTCTTCCAATTGGTAGAAATTTGTGTTGATTTGCTAGTTTCAGCTGAACAGGTGAATATCCTAATGTGATTTCTCCCATACATTGCCGTGTCTTCTTGGGTAATACATCAAATTTGGATCCTAAATCCAGTATAATGTCTCCCATGTTAAAATCTCCAATGTTGGCGTTCAACCTAAATTCCCTACTTGTTCTCCTCCTTGTATGTAGGTGATTGATTGTTTTCTGTTCTAACTTTCCTTCTACTTCTACGCTGCATCTTTCTAGCATATTTTGTAATACTTTAACAGAGGATGGATCATTTAGTATTCTAACACAAATTGCAAAAAAACCTTAATGGTACTTACTTGTCCAAGTGGTTGTGGTTTTTCCGTGTGATCCAACGATGGAGGCATCTCATATTCTGGCACTTCCTTATTATCTTGTGCAGTTGATGTTGATGTAATGTATGGCTTCAAGAATTCTTGTCTGGCTTGCTTGAATATCTCCTTCTCATTTTGCACATCAAACTGCTTCCTTGGTTCGACATTCTTCTTCACCCATTGGTGTTGTATTGGCTCTTGTCTTACTGCGTCGTTCCCTGTTTTAGCTCCTCCTCATGTAACTATGTTGATGTTTCTCCCTTCATCCCTTGCTTCTGTTGAAATCCACTGAACATTCTAATTTTTCTGATTCCTCTTTTCCTGGATTTTCCCTAATAGTGTCGGACATTCTTCTGTGTCATGATCTGATGCGCGAAAATACATATAGGTCGCTGGTTGAAGTGGACATTCTCTTGCATAGTGTTCTGGTTGTTGACAGTTGTGACATATAATTGGTCCTCTACCTCTTCCAAAGCCTCATATTACTCTTTCTCCACCTCTGTAGCCAGCTTGATCCCCTCATGATGCGTTATATTGAGGCACCTAGTTATATTGCATGGTATTATAATGTGGTTGTGTGGTATTATACTGCGGTTGCGTAGTGTTATATTATTGTTGCGCAATGTTATACTGTTGTTGCACAGTGTTGTATAGGGATGGTACTTAGTTAAACTAAGGTGTGTCTTGCCCAATCATCACTTATGCCTGCACCCTGTATGCATATGATGTTTTTTCCCTCATCAAGTCCATGGTTCTGCAATCTTTTTCATCATGGCGTGCTGGCTTGCAAAAGTTGCAATACGAGCTCTTTGGTACTGTCTGGTACTTCTGCATCATTTTGCAGTGGTCTGGATCATGACCCTATTTCTTACAGATCTCACACCATATCCCTCCTGTTGGTAATGAATTTGGCATTCCTACTGCCATGTACTGCGTGAATGTTGGAAATTTGTTCTTATGGAGTCCTTTTGTCCTACATCTGGTACACCAAATGACTTCTCTTTTGTCCTTACCTTTGTTTTGGTTCAGCTGGAATGTTAATTTATTTAGATCCTCCTTCAGATCCTCTATGGCTGGATCTGTCTTCTGAGATTGGTTCTCTTCCAGTTGTAGGGATGCTTGTAAAGTCTCTTCCTGTGTCTAAAACTTTTGTTGTCACAATGGATACTTCAAGTGTGGTAGCAGTGAATTGAAAAATAGTTGCCTATGTTGCATATCTGTCATGACATATTTTAGCTTTCCTTTCAATTATTTGAATCTATGGTCAATATTCCATACAGATTCTCCTGGTTTCTGTCTAATCTCT
Organism: Picea sitchensis; assembly: GCA_010110895.2. Taxonomy (NCBI): domain Eukaryota; kingdom Viridiplantae; phylum Streptophyta; class Pinopsida; order Pinales; family Pinaceae; genus Picea; species Picea sitchensis. The sequence continues at coordinate 237,249 of SNQJ01S0004040.1, read as the reverse complement.
ATCATCTCATTCATGTATTGATCCTCTGAACTTGGCTTATGGAACTCATTTATCAACAACTTATTTATATATCAAATCGTTTTGGTTTTTCCCTAGCGAATTGTTTGCAACTAAACTCATATACCAGTCTAGTGCACAATCTCTTAGCATGATAGCTAACTGTGCAAGTTTAGTGTCCTCATCTGTGATATGTTTCACTTCCTAGATATTTTCACAAATAAACAAGTGCCTCTCCGGGTCCTCCAACGCTTCTCCTTTATATTCTAGTAACCCGATGGTGGGATCATGTATTTCCATCCTAAATGTTGGACTAATCCCTTTGTGTGATGTAGATACTTGACTACTGCTTCATGAACTGGTTCCCCCAGTTGTTGTTCCTTGTGTATATGTACTTCATGTTGTCTTCCTTCTCCCGAAATTCGGTTTTTTAAATGGTGGTGTTATTCTTGGTGTATTAGTTGCACATGGGTTTATGGGTTCCACACTGACACTGATATGGATAGGAGTGATTCCTTCTATTTCCAGTCTTGGACCTCTCGTATTCCTCTCATATGTTGTGTGCAAGATTTCCTCAATTTTCTCCACAGCCCGAAGATCCTCTACCTCCTCTTCATCACTTGCCAAGCCTTCCCTCACGACTATAAATCTCTTCTTGGTGTTTACCTTATACTATTAGGGTACTACACTATGTGTCTTTCCAGTTGTTCCCATTATCCGCTTGATCGGGTCTCCATCCATCATAATGGGGTCCAAGGCCTCCTCCTTCTCCTTCCATCCCTCCTTCTTCTGTCAGTTCTTCCCCCATGTACGCAGGGAAGTTTAGTTGTCTAAATCCATCGTCATTACACCTTTGTTATATAGTAATATATTAATGGAAGTATATAACGATCTAATCTACCTACCTCTATGCCCCTTCAAGAACTCTTGTTCAACCGCGCTATACAACTTCATTGTATCTACTGCAAACTCTGTGATAAATCTGACAACAATGTTTTCTAACCAAAAATCTACTGCGCGCATAAAATTATTATCAACTTGTTGTAGTTGCATGACCTCTTCAAGATTCCACTCTAGTTGTTTGATCCGATTTGTAGGATGGTTGTCTTTCAATATTTTTATCCACTCCTATAATACATGTGAGAAATCATAGAAAAAGACTTCATGCAAGTCACTGAATATGTAATTGTCTAGATATTTGTGTGGTGTCAACTTTGGATTGTTGTTATCTTTCTGTGCAAAATCCAACTCCTTTGTCATCAACCAACTTTCTATATCTACTTTTGTGGGATTCCACAGTCTCAACATTCCCAACTAGAATCTCATTATTTCAACGACATGTTGTCCGATTCAACATTCTTTTGACGCGTATTTCTCCAACCTCACATACCCAGTCCCATTTTCTTCCACACAACCGACAACATAACCATTTGTTGGCTTTATTCTCTACTCTTTTGTTAGTATTACCATCAGATATTGACCCTGGTTTAGATTTAGTAAGCTTCCCAACAAAATCCCTTTAAAACTATCGGCCCCTCTGGTAAACCAAAAGATAACTCAGTACACAAAATGTATTGCGCAGTCTCACCCGAGATAACTCTATTGGTGGCTGCAATACTCAGGTGTTTGCAACCTGAGACTAAGTGAGACCTGAGGTTGTGCACTGCAAAATTTATTCATTCAATCCCATATCTAGTTATAACATTAATTCTATGCATGCATGTGGAATACTAGATCTACTTAGTTTCTTCATTTATCTAACATTAATCAAGTAATCATACATAAATATGCATTCATTCATTCACATAAAATAGTGTTACCGTGGTTCACCCCCTCCTGGGATACGTCCACAAAGATTTGGCTCTCAAGTTTTATTATAGTTTGGAAATACATCACATCGCACATGGTTACAATCTTAGTTCTTCCTCTCTCCCATAGGCTCCTCGATCCCTGCGAGGCTGATTAGATCGCACCAGGCTCCTCAGCCTACGATCTAACCCTCAGGATCGAGTTTCTCACTTCCTCTCTAGCTTACCATCTTAATGACTCATACAATTCTTACAACTCTCTCTCTTCATGTCTCCCTCTGGATGTCCTCTCTATCTCCCCATTTCCATCCCTTTATATTCACCCAGTACTACTTATTTATATCTTCGGCTCACTAACCATTACAATTCATTACAAAAACCCTAACCCTAGTGTCATTAGGTATTCCTTGCATGCGCTCTTTGCCTGCTTCTCTTACACGTGCGAATTTTCCTTCCAGTTGTCTTTTGCATGCTTTTCCTCCAAAAATATCCTTTCTTCCTAGCTAGGCCTACATCCAACAATGGAATAGGATTATGGTGTGTTATGTTATGTAAACTCATGAATAAAAGGAATCTACATAATAATATAAATCCACCCAAATTTTTTCTTGAGAAGCAACAAGGGAATTGTGATACCACAAGAGGGGAAGAGGAATGGGGGTGCATGGGTGATATGAGTTGACACCTTTACTTCAAAGGTACAACCTTTCTTTCCCATGCTTCCTTAAAAACATTTCCCATCAGTCTTTGACTTGGGTGGTTCCTGTATGTTTCCCCATGCTTCTTGATAAGGGTGGACTTGTCCTATAAAAACACTTGGGGAAAATCCATCGTTCATCCTCATTGATGGATCACTCTCCATTCTTACACTACTCCATTCAAATTGGGAGCATTATTTTCCCATTCATATTTTCCTTGGTATGAAGAAAATTGTTCGAAGCCATGGTTGTTTATGCATGCAAATGAAAGAGAATTTGATGAAGTCATGAAGTAAGAGCTTGTGTAAGTTGGGGATTTGTTGTTGAAAATTTGAGGAGGAAATGGGATGGTTTTGATGGTAAAATTGGTGATTCACTCCTCAACAACTAGGTTGGTAGACTGTACTTGAAAATAGATAATTATTCATAATTATCTCTATGTGGAACGCTAATGTTTAAATTTTATTTGATGGACAAAGAATGAATTCAAAATATGCCCATCATTGTTTTTGCTATTTGTATGTGCATATGAATTCTATTTGTATTGTTGTAGAGGTAGAATTTGATCTCACAATTGGTTAATTAAAGAAATGATTTCATATGGAGTCCCCCAATGCGAAAAGAAGGAAATTTGGTATTTGAAAGTGGCTCAATCACTAGCCACAAGAGCAAATGGTAACTTATCATGGCTCAATTGGACTAGAACCTTAGTTGAAATATAACCAGAGACTTCACGAGGAGCTTTTCCTTGAAACAATTTCCTTGAACCGATTGAGCTAACCCATTAGGCTGGAAAGGAATAAATGAAAATGAGGAGATTCCCCTAATGAAATGGCGTAGGATTATTGAGCCAAAATACTTAAGTGGATGGAAACTAAAGAATATTCATTATTTTGTTAAGGTATTAATTGCCAAAAAGTCTTTGGAGAGGATTGGATAATGTTGCCAGTGAAACCTATTACAAAATTTTCTATTATGTCGAAGGCACTAGTTCTTTCCATCCCTTTATAGGGGAATTGGTTAGCCTAGAAGGTTCGTAATGGGAAGAGGGTACAGATTGATGTAGATCCTTGGATTTTCTTTGAGGGGAAATTCAAATTGTCAAATTCTTTGTTGAACCATCTTCACTAACAAGAAATCTACACTATAGTTGATGCAACGGGCCTTGCAATTTCCACATTCTGGAAAAAAGGTTGGGGAAGCACTGAAAATTTGGAATTACAAGGTAATGAAGTTACTAACTAGAACTCCTTTGTATAGAATTTATTTAGTAATTCAATCAGACTCAATTTGGATTTTGACCCACTTGTTTGATCAACCTACACATATATTCATTCATGTGATCTAAAATGAAAATATAAGAATTTCCATTCTTTACTTATTGAGAGGTCGTGACCTATACTTTATGGTTTCAATGCGAAATGAGGAGAGGCGTTTATGTTGAAATAAAATCAGAGTGTATTCTTATACTTTTCATTGTGTTGTCATGTGCATCCATTCTAGAACGATTTTGCAAACTTCAAAGATTTGATACAACTGTACAAGTCTATAGTTGGGAGTCATTTTTCTCGACTTTTCACCCTTAGGAAAGTTGAAGATCCTATGTTTTACAGATCGAAGAGTCTCATCTGATTCAAAATTTCTATTTGTATCAGAACTGATAATTGTATGCCTATTCATCTCACAACTGATAATTTCTATTCTTAACAATTTTCATGAACAATAAAAATAGAATTTATTTAAATTGTCTAAGAGGAGTATAAATGTGGAATAAAATATGTCATTATAATAAGATAATTTATAATAACATATAGATAACAATCACAAGACAAAGGCAATCCACAAAGTTACACTACAATTGCTAGTTGATGTTAGAGTGAGGGAGGATGCTATCACTTCAACTCCAACACTTGTAGACCAAGACACTTGAAGAAAAGTGACCAACAAAACATCCACAAAACAACATCGATAAACAATGACGACCAATATACAATGCTTTGTTTAGTCATAACCAAATGTTTAAATCATGGACAATGTCATATGATATTATATTTTAGCTTGAAAAATCAATATTCAAAGACTTAGTATTGAAACCTTGCTTCTATTCCATTCCTTTGTCCACAATTCCAAGAAAATATTTTCCATGAGATCTTTATGGCACTTTTCCTCCTCTCTCCTACTTAAATAATCTTCAAATTTGCTTGGGCTTATAATTTTTTTCATTTATTTTATCCTTATTTCTTTATTATTTAATATTATTGTCAACAAGGGCTTGTCAGGTTCGTGAAAGAGGAGCATTATTATTGTCTCCACTAGGGTTCAAGTCTCAGCATCAACATTGTTCAAGTCTCAACATCAACATTTTTTCCTCTATAGGGTCATTTGTGTTCATGCATGTGCTTACGATTGTGAGGTAAAAATCAAACCTCAAAACGAAAAAAGTGATATCAATATCAACTTTAAAAAAAATAATAAGATCTAAGATAATGTTTTTTTAATTGTATATTTGACTTATCTCATTATAGGTTTACTTAAATTTCAAGTGTAAGCACTCGTTGTTGGGAATGTGTTATATTATTTGCATGTCTATCTCCACTCATTGTTCGTATGCGCTGGGGGGTCAGAGGAGGGGCCAAAAGACTTTGACCAAATTCTTTCAGATATTTTTGGTCCACTTTTTGCCTTGTTTTGGGTGGTTATAATCTAATCCAAGTTAACAGATTAGGTCGTTGGATGTTGTGAAATAACTGTATTTTGTATTGTAAGCAGTGAAGTTAATATAATGAAGAAGCTAGAGGTGTGGCTTTAAGGTTTGTTGGTTTTCTCGGTTAAGGGTTTCTAGGGTAAATCTCTATGTACTATGTGTATACCATTGTTGTTCTTTTTATTTTTCTCAAGAATATGTATTCATTGTTTCACTTCAAAGGTTTAAAACTTACATTCGTTGGATGTGGTATTAAATTCTGCATTTAATGACTAGCCACTCTACATACTTTTGATAGATCCACAATGAAATAAACTAGAAATACATGAAAAATGTGTTTCTTTTTCACGAAACATGTTTTTTTCCTATATTTCCATTTGATCTCACAATGAAAAAAGAAACATGTCCCCTCCTATATTTCTAATTTAATTGTGGGTCTATCAAAAGTATGCATATTGTGTGCTTATTATATGTGGAATTTAATTCTACATCTAATGAGTGCCTACACTTGAAATTTGAGTGAACCTGTAAAGTGATAAGTTGAAAATACTATTGAAAAAGTGTTTATTTTATCTCCCTTTGGAAATTCATAACCATTATTTTATTATTTTAACTATTATTATATTATTTTCCTTAGGAGGTCTATTTTAGACCTCAAAATATCTCTAATATGAATCTTATTAATACAATGGAAGGATATCTTACTCATGTGTATATGTTTGTGATGTATCATGATGATATCTTCATTGTTGTTTGTGTTATGTGTGCTTTAAGTTTTGTTAGCTTTAATGAATGAAATTAAAGGTTAACTAATGGATCCCACACCCCAACTAAATGTCCAATACTTTTCACATCAATTAGTCGACAAGTATGTTGATGGGGCTTCTCAGAAAAATACATGTAATAGTGAGGCAAGAGACACCATTCACATAAACTATACTTGTTGGTTGTCATTTGAATGTGGTTTAGGCACAAGGACAAATAATTTGTATAAATCAAGGTAGTTTTCATTCTCATGCCCTTAGCACAAGAACATGGAGTCAAGGAATTGCAGATCTTTAGTGATCCAAAATTGATAATATATTGGCTAAATGACATGATTAGAAATTGTAACTCAAATATGCATGCAATCATTTAGAGAAAAAAGGAGTTGTAGGGAGGATTTAAGTCAGATTCATGCAAGCATGTGATGAGGGAGCACAACCACTTATTATAAAGTATTTGAAAGAGATGATGTGATAGCCAAAGATATTTCCCTCTTGGTGACAAAATACTCTAGAGACTAGGAAAAGGCCCTCCTCAACCAATTTTTTAAAGCTTTTCATCAATGTTTTTAGATATGTATAAACCATCTTCCATTTTTTAAACTTTAATTCATATACTAATTGGGTTAATCAATTTTGGATCCATCAAGGTCAATAATAGTCTTATTAGGATTACTTTTTGATAGGATGGTGGAATCCTCCTCTTTCTAAAATTTACAGAAGCCTATATGGTCACTCTTTATACAATATATCTTTTTCTTTTAAATAATGTAAAAATATGTGATTTTTCAAGGAAAAAATACACACATGTGTATGTATTTCTGTATATACATCTATGTGCATAATGACATTCATAACACTTTTTTTCAGAACAATATTTGTTGTATCAAGGCACCCAATTTTTTTTTAATGACAGAGTCAAAACAATATTTGTTGTATTAGGGCACCCAAAAATAGTTTGGTTATGTGATTGTTAATAAATACCCAGAGAAAATCCAAAACTCAATGAAATGGGCATCGATAATTATGAAATAATGGTTAAGAGTTTTTTGTATTCAGTAAAAATATGCCAGGTTTTATTTGTAGATTTTGTTTGTCATATGTTATGTAGTATATTGCTTTGAAAACCAAGTATTTTCCAAATTTATAAGGATGAGGCAAGATGTTTTGGAAAATCATGCAAATCTACCATCACAAACATAAGGATGTTTAGGACAATCATGCCTCATCTTCCAAAATAGAATTGACTGGAAAGTGTTAGAATTGAAAATGCGGAAAACACAATTCACATATGATAATTAACAATCACAGATAAGAAACACAAAGATTTCACATGGTTCACCCAAATGTTGGGCTACGTCCACCAAGCATATGCATCAATTGTCTTATTAGTCAGATCATGGATATTACATCAGACTTGCAAGTTCTCACTATGTCTCTCTCTCTGCCTCTACGAGCTTACATGTATTTATATACATTTACAAGAAACTAATTATTAAATGCAATCCCTATCCATATTCTAACTTGGTCTATTTAGTTGCAACCAACGTAGAATAATAGGATCCAAATCCATCCTTGGAGGAATTCGTTGTCACCAAATCCCAACAATCTCCACCTTGACAACAATTAACCTGATACCTTGCTCCTTC
>SNQJ01S0004040.1:148886-228568 GCA_010110895.2 Picea sitchensis | reverse complement strand
TTCAGAAACAAAGATTTTAAGTCTGGAAATGATTTACCTCTTACCAGTACCTGCAATTATTTCTTGCTCTGATGACCTTGATGCTTCTTCCATAAACAAGAAGATACATCTATCACTTCAGATGCCACTTCAATACTCCCTTCTAGCTTATAAATGTTATCAACCTTTGTTGCCTCCATCACTACTAAACTACCTTTCGACAATGTGAGTGCTCCACCTTGACCTGTATACTTATGTCCACAAGAATCAAACACTCCCAATGAAATCAAATTTTATTTTAGATCGGGTACATATATGACATTTGTTAATTCCCTAACAATACCATCGAGCATCTTGATTCTANTGGTAAGAAATGAACCAATTTCTATGTGAGCACATGTGGTGGGATGCACCTAAATCTAACTTCCATTCTTCTTGATATTGTAAATGAATAGAAACAGATAAAACTTGATCATTCATACCTGAATTTGTTACAGCGAAATTTGCTTCCTTCGTAGAGTTTTCCTTAGATTCCTTTCTCTTCCAATAATATTTCTTGAGATGTCACGTTTTGCCACAGAACCAACATTTTTCTTTACCCTTTCTGTGTCTTGAATTAGATCGATAGAAACTTCTCTCATTCTACTCTTTAGTTGGACCTCTGACCAACATCGCCTCTGAAGTTGAGGTTTCTTTACTAGATTTTCTCCTCATCTCCTCAGCCAACAAAGCTACCACAACAGAGTCATAATATAAAACATCTGTTGAGCTAAAGCTAATAGAGGTGACTAGATTATCCCAAGACTCAGGCAACAAACACAATAGTGTCATAGCCTTATCTTCATCTTCGAATTTAACTTCCATACTAGTCAATTGAAATATAAGGGTATTAAAGGTATTTAAATGATCAACAATGTTTGTACCTTCTTTCATCCACAAACTGTACAACTGTCTCTTCAAGTAGATTCTGCTCGTCAAGGACTTCGTCATATAGAATTTCCAACTTGCTCCATAAGCCTGATGTTGTATCCTCTCCTATGATATTAAACAAAACATCATCCACCAGACATAAACGAATGGTACTAAGAGGTTTTGCATCCAAATATTCCCATTCCTCATTCGTCATGGATGTTGGTTTCTTTGACTTGCCTACCAATGCTTTTTGCAACCCTTGTTGCACCAGTAAATCCCGCATATTGAGCTTCCAGAGCTCAAAGTTACTTTTACCACTGAACTTTTCAAATTCAAACTTCAAACTCTCAATATTATCCATTTGCACAAAACCTTCTAATACCCACTGCTTATAAAACCTTTTTAAATATGGAGGAATAATAATCTTAACCCAAAATATTTAATTAAAAATTTAAAATAAATCACAAATATATCTTTAAACCTTTTACTAAACAAAAAAGGGTTCACAAATAATATTTTAATTAACATCCTCCACCCACTTTATTCATAACGTTGATCCTCTTTATTGATAACGTTGATCCTCCACCCACTTTATTCTGGTATCTTTTGTATCAGCTCTCAACCCATCGCCCATCTAGCTCAGTTGGTAGAGCACAAGGCTCTTAACCTTGTGGTTGTGGGTTTGAGCACCACGGTGGGTGTACAGAGTTGATAGTATTTTTATAACCTTTTAGAAGACATTATTGTGGTCGTTGGGGTTTGAACCAAATATCCACAACGTGAAATTCTCAACACCAAATTAAATACCTCACAGTTCACCAATGAGTAAAACCTGGTAGTCATACCACAATGAACAAAATACCTCATCTCATAAATTGATTTCTATTCACACTTCTCTCTTCATTTTCACATTTTCTTTGTCGTTTTGTCATACGTTGTATCTCAATCAATCAGTATTATACATGTTTCTTTATGGATTTGTTTGAAAAAAGACTTGGAAGTGATCCCCAAGTGGAAGTGGAAGATCATGAAGTGTAACAACCACTTAAGTCATCTTGGTTGGATGAAAAGTTACAGAATTTGACAAATGGTGTAGCTAAGCATGAGTCAACAAAACCATGGTTGGTATATGCATATAATACCATAAGTTGCAAGATTTTGTTTAACAAGAAACTAATTGTTTTTGAAATATAGCCCCAAAACCCACCAGATGAGCCAATGATTCAACAAACAATATATGGCTTAATTTATAGTTGACACACTCCACTTTAGTAAAAATCAGACCCAAGTCATGAAATGCCCTCCTTCTATGTTAGGTACAATAAATTTGAGAAGTTAGGAAGTTCCATATTTAACTATGGAGATTGGTTGGAGTGAACTGGAAGAAAAAAGGAGCATATTCTGATGACATTGCCAACTAAGGTTCAAGAATGGTGTCCATTAAACAGTTCATGTCCATATAGAAGGGTGTCTTTGAGGAGCATATATATCAAGGACACTTTGATGGTCTGTTGTCGTATCATATGGAGACACAAAAGCCTAATGATGTGGTCTTAACCTCATTGAATTTAGTGAATTCTATAGAAATTCATTTGAATCTAAATAGTAACTTGAATTCAATTTTTTTTATAAAGAGTACCTTGAATTTTGATTGCTTGAGAATTGGGGCATTTTTAGTTGTTCTCAGCAAAAATACAATTGAAAAACATTTTAGGGTTTCAGTGATTTATACAAACTAAATGTTAACAATATTGTTTTGGCCTTTTCCAATAACCATCCTAGAAATCTGGTCATATAATTTTTGGTGAAATCACAATTTTAAGGGGTTTAAATTACATTTTTGAATGTATAAATGAATTCAATGCCCTCAAAAATTCATGGAGCACTTGGATTGTACAAATTTAACAACTCAAATCTGCAACTCCAACAATTTTTGACTGGATTTTGGGAAAAATTGGTTAGAAAATATGCCCGAAAAGAAAATCCAAATGATAGAACGTTTAGACTACGCTTAAAAAAAATACCAAAAATTCAATTGGTACCTTCACCTGGATGGATCCTACTCATTTATTTTATTCACAACTCTACATGTCTGAACCAGTTGATTCTCAGGTTGCCTGATCTTGATTGCATATTTGGGGCATCCAATGGGCATGTAGAAAAGTCAACAATTGACTTCTCTCCATGCTCATTAAATTCCAGAATCTTCAATCGAGATAAGCTCAACGCTAACTTTTGCATGACGTAGTCACTTTTTTCAATGATTTTTGTCCAAAATTCGGTGAGAAATTCAGAAAGATGGATGGAATTGCATATTTCAATGGTTTAGATTACATATGTTGGGTGTAGGTTTTTGAAGGTGTTGAATAGATTTATACATTCAAAAACATGATTTAAACAATGTAAAATTGAATTTCACCAATAATTAATTTGCTAATTCTAATGATAATGACGAACAAAATAAAAATAAAAATAGAACACTTAAACTACACCCTTTTGCATTACCGCCTTTGCACCCCAATAAATTTCCAAGCTAAACGTAAGGTTTAGAGTCCATGTCAAAGTGGTGCAACTCTATATGATCACAATCTAATTAGAGTTCTCTTCAAATGTCCATGGGATGAAAAAGAATTGAAGGGCACTAGAATTTATGAGAAGTCTCTTTTATTAGAATTACTAATATCATATGCAATGTTTAATGGTATAAATAATTTTATAAAGTCAAGTTCAATGAAGTTTCTTTCATTAAGAGCTAAATTAAGTATTCATCATCGATTTGAGTTTTTTCTTTCTTTATATAACCATTGAATAAAAAGAATTGAGGTTAACTGGAATTTATGAGAATTCTATTTTATGAGAATTCCATTAACTTTTATAAGATAACATTATTATTAAAACTCTTTTATTACATAAAATTATTATTATACATGTCGTCTAGGCATGGTATAGCGATCGCTAGGTCGTTGACCAACTATTAGTTGAGGTTTGACTCAAAAAAATTTGATCTTTTTCAAAAGTATAACATTACAAACTGATTTTATTTATTTATTTTAATTAGTTTAAAGCATTTTTTTCTGATGTTTGATTAGTGGTTCAAATGACCCTGTTATTGCAAAGCGACCCAAATTTTGCACCTCAATCTTAGTTTAAAGAATAGGTTTGCCTAGTAATTTTTCCCCAACTGAGTAATGCTGGAAATAAAGTCTAGCATTACTTGTAAACAATAAATGTTTGTTTTTCAATGCGATATTTATATTATGAGTTTACATTGATTTTCAATTTCTCTGACAGCCTGGTTGTCGTGGCCATTGTTTGAGTGGCAATGTTGTGGCCATTTGTTGAGTGGCAATGTGGTAGTCTCCATGCTGGACATGGGTATAACATGCAATTTCTTGCTTTGCCTCAAATGCGAATGCACTCTCACCATTTAGAGTGCCTATTAGCATAGTAGTAACTACTTCCTTCTTTGCATCCGTTGTCTCGATTTTCCATCATCTAAGTACATATAGAAGATTTAGGAGCAGAAAATTTTGATGACCCTGTAATACGGTACACAGTCTATCTTATCTACATCTTCCTATTGCAACACGTCCCAAATCGACGGTTGATTCTGAATGAACGCTTGAAAGCCTCATTTGTGGATGATTATTTTGTCAAGCTTGCATGCACTGACAACTATAACTCATATTGACTCTTTTTTAACTAAAGGCTTCAACATGGCGGGGCCAAAGGTTAGCAAAAAATTTAGTGAAACAAATGAACTTGGTGCCACCATCAAATAATCTAGAGTTTCCCTCTTCTTTGGGTACAAACTAACGATGAACAAACACACTACGAAAACTAGGTACGAAATCCAGTCCCACAAGACCCACATTGACAGAGATTTTGAGATAGAAACCCTTGCCCCATGAGGAATTATTCTTTTATTTCCTTGGACAATCCGGCCACAACCAGTCGTGCTTGCAGATGCATATAAAAATTGCATAAATTGACTTAGGGTAATAGTTCCCTCAAGATTTTTCTTTAAACTGAGTAAGCATGTAGATTGTAGAGGATTTTGTTATGTTTAATAGTTGTCACTCATGGATATAGGAACCTTCATTAAATTGTAGGTTAATTGTTGGTTGGGGGTGTCGGGAATCAGGTGTTCAGTTATTTAATGGAAGCTAAAAATTTCCATTGGATATAGTTCTATCGTTACTTATTGTAAAATACACAGTTCAATTTCCATGAGAGTATAATCAGGAATTTACAAGGGAAATGATCTTTCACATATCTTTTTATTTTGAAATACATTTATTTCTGTATAGCGTAGGTCATAGTTACCTTAAGGTTAGCAAACTGATCTTCAGGAAATAAAGATTTGCTTTGGATAAATGTCTACCTATAGCTGGAGATGATGAGGAAAAAACTTAAATATATCAATGTGTATTATGCGTCTACTTGTAAATTGGCTTCATTCTCTGCATATGTTGTCTTTGCATCTGGGTTTTGAAAGCACAACTGAGAGTGCATGTCCTTCGTCCTTGATTTTCTAAATTTGTAGAGAGGTTGATAGCTCTGCATCACCACTCTTTAGCAACATTTTTTATTTCTTGTCTACATCTGGATTTTGAAAGCACAACTATGAGTGCATGTCCTTCATCCTTGATTTTCTAAATTTGTAGAGAGGTCGAGAGCTCCACATCACCACTCTTTAGTAACATTTTTTCTTTCTTGTCTAGATTTTGAAAGCACAAATGTGAGTGTGTGTCCTTGGTCCTTGATTTTCTAAATTTATGGAGAGGCCAAGAGCTCTGCATCAACACTATTTGGAAACATTTATTTATTTATTGTCATCTATATGCAATAACCATGGTCATGGATAAAAAAATACACTCCATAAGGCAGACAAATTGACTAGGTAATATTATTTTAAAATTTAAAATTACAATAAAAATAATGTTAAAAATGTTATGTATCTATTAAATATGCCAATTGTGCAGTGTTATTGTTATTCATACCTTGGGAGATGATGTTGATGATGGTTGCAACTAGGTTGGATGATGGAATAAGCTCTCACTCAGTTCATGCAGTGTTATTTATATTGCTACCTTGGGAGATGATGCTGAGGATGGTTGCAACTAGGTTGGATGCTGGAACAAGCTCTCACTCGACTCCTATAGTTTATAGTGGATCAACAGTACCACCAAGCCCATATTTTCTATATTGAACCCTTCTGATCCTGGCTATAGAGAAAAATACTATTTCTGGCATCTCTTATGGCTGCTTGGTGGCGACATCATCCTCTCTACTAGACAAATCCTTCTGTTTTTTCCCTAGTGTTTGCACTATCACTAGGCTTTGCTCTTACAGTAGAGCCCTCGTCACTTTTCTGGTTTTAGCTAAAAGAACAGAAAAATACATGTTATATCTATGAGCTACATTGCTTGCAAAGAAAGTCGATCTGTGGTAGCCGCAATTTCTCCTCAAGGACACAATATTCAATATGTTTCAATGAATTTGGAACTAAAACCTATAACAAAGAAACTCTACAATGTAGGAAGGGACTTGCCACCTTGTGGATTTCCCTTTAATGTCACCTTTGTACAGGAAATAAAACATAAAAATGAAAACAACTCCAGAGTAAGTTTTCTCTTTAATGTCAGAATCAAAATATATTAAATGTGTGTTCGGTGTCCTGGTGTTATTGGATTGATTTATTGGACCACCCTTCATCATTGCATAGTTACATTCAAGAATTATTTTTCCTTCAAAGATCTTTATCACCATATTAACTATCCCCGCATGTGTGAATTAAACATATTGTGCCACCTAAACCCTGGAGAGGGACAAATGTTGTCCTCCCAAATAAAAGAAAACATAAAATATTTTGAAATCCATAAACAAAACTGAGGGCTTGAGAACTCTTCTCTTCATAAACCACTCAATCCCTTCCAACTTCTTCAGCCGATTCGCGTTACAGGGTTAACAATGAGGTTGCAATTCTATGAGTCCAGGTTTCGAATCTCAATGTATCTTTGTTTTGACTTTTGCCATTTAGTTTACCCCATGAATTTATATTGGTTTATAGTTTTGAGCTCTCTAATGCATGGCTATGTAACTAGTTTATAGTTGTGTTGTGAGGTCTATCTAACGAGTAAATTAAATTTGCTCAATGGGTTTTTCGTCTCTGGTTGTTCAATTCGAGGCTCTAGGGTTCCTCTGATGTGTCACTTATAAAATCTGTTCAGGGTTGGGTTATTTAATATGTCCACTAAAATTGTAGTTGTATTGCATAGGATCTTACAATGTCTTTTGCATTCATTCTTAAGAGCTCCCTCCCAGGATCGTAGACAACACGAGGGTTCTAAGAGTCCAAGTTTTGAATCTCCAATTCTAGGAGTCCAAGTTTTGAATCTCCTTGTATCTTTGTTTTTCCTTTTGCCATTTAGTTAACCCCATGAATTTATACTGGTTTATAGTTGTGAGGGTCTATATAACGAGTAAATTAGATTTTCACGATGGGTTACGATTACATGTTACACAATTCTATATATTTAGACAAAGTCGGTAGAGTCGTACTCGCTGCAAAACCATGTCAAAAATTGCTATAGCTATTATTTTATTATACCTTCATAGCGGCAGGTATATGCTGCCATGCAACCTTGTTATTATGAGAAGTTCTCTTGTAAGTTGAGGTTGATTAAAGTTCTCTTGTATATTACTAGGATTATTAAGTTCATATGCAATGTCTAATAATATTAATTTTTTTATAATATTAAGATCATATGCAATGTCTAATAATATATATATTTTTTATAAAATCAAATTCAATGAAAATTCTTTATTTTATCAAAACTTAAAGTATCATAAAGTATTATACATATTGAGTATGAGGTAATATTGAAAAAACTTTTTTTCACATGTTTATTGGATGAAAAACACTTCAGCTTCATTACAATTTATGAGATGTCTTATATATTGTTTAAGGTTAAATACAAATATTTTACATAATTCTATTAACTTAGGTATAATATCAAAATATAACATTATCGAAGTTAGACACATATATCTCACATAAGTAAATTTATGCATGTGCATGTTTAACTTTGATGATCATGTTATCTTCCATGTTTAAAAAATTACAACTTGGAATGTAAGTAAATTTATGCATGTACATGTTTGACCTTGATGATCTCTATTATCTTATTTTTTTTTAAATTACAACTTGGGATGGTTACATGTTGGGAGGGTCATATGCAATGTTTAATGGTATTAAATTTATT
This sequence comes from Picea sitchensis, assembly GCA_010110895.2. Classification (NCBI taxonomy): domain Eukaryota; kingdom Viridiplantae; phylum Streptophyta; class Pinopsida; order Pinales; family Pinaceae; genus Picea; species Picea sitchensis. Next base: position 220,409 of record SNQJ01S0004040.1, on the reverse strand, counting down.
ATAATGTTTAATGGTATTAAATTTATTATAAGGTTAAGTTCAATGTTCTTTTGTCTCTCAAAGTATTAAGAGCAAGTACAATTATTAAGTATTATGTATGTAGAAAATGAAATTCACGATTGATTATTCATCCTCCATGTGTATATTAAGGAAATTCACATTATTTTCCTTTTTATAATTACTTATTCTTAAATTATATTAAAATATTGATTTCTTAAGACATCCTTTAAAAGTGGGTAATCTTTTTATAATTAATTTTACGATGGAGTTATTTATGTTTACCTTGGTTTTGCTTTGAATATGGAAATTATTGTTGTTTGGAGAGTAAGGATTTCACTCATTACTATAACAAGTGTTGCATGGCAGTGTAGTCTCTGGGAATAAATGCACAGCTATGGTGGGACCGAGGGAGAAATAGAATCCCTAAGAAGTAGAGACGTGTGGGAAGTAGCTTGAAGTATAGGGGGGTATCCATGCAGAAAATGAATCGTGCTAGTGTGTCACACGACAACCATAAGACATTGGGTTGGTAGATGAATCAGGGAGAATGTCACTATGGGAGTAAGGCCAAAGCCCCGAAGAACCTCCATAATTAGTTAATTATAATATTATATTAATATGGGTTTAATATGCGAACGAGGATGTCAATCCTACTACGTTTTTTATAGATGTGATACTGATGTTTAATTTTTTTCTTGGGGCGTGTATAGCTCAAATATGGGACTTAGAAAATTTCCGTCGTAATGACTTGAAGCAATAAAAAAGGATAATAGTAGTTTTTTTTTTTTTTGAAATAAAGGTTCCTGGAAAAAAGGACAAGGAATCACACACATTAAACATTCAAATATAATAGACACAATTTCCTGACATCCAGCATAGTTGAAGAAAACAAAATTTGAACACATAAAAATAAAAGAAGATGATTGATATGCATAAAGATAACTAATTTAGCATTTCGAAAGAAGCCCACAAGGCACCGTCGAAATTGTTCCCAAATTAGTTTTCTTTGAAATTTATCAAAAATTAATAATGTATGTTACATATTTCTAAAAATTTAAATGCATTTGTCATATAGACTAGGATTGGAGCTCCCACGGACCATAAAAGAAATAAGTACAAGAAATAGAACTATAGAAAGAAGAAGTGTGCGATCGTATAGAGGAAGACCTGCAAAGAATAAATTGGAAGCTATCAGTCTTTGGTTAGAGATTTCTATTTAAAGAGGTAGAACAACTGGATTGATAAAGAAAGCAAGATGTGATCAGTATAGACTTACTATGAAGCTGATGCCTTTTTGTTGCTCTCATCGACGACCACTGGAATTGTGTCAGTCGGTTGTTGCCTTTCGTCGGTAAGCTTGTCGATTCTCCTTTGGAGCCATTCTTCATTGTAGCTTCTCATGGGGGGCATGTTGATTTCATCCCAGATTTCTATGTTGAAAATATTGTTTTCTAATTTCCTTAGATCCATAGAAATACTATGCAGAGCCTGTTCAATTTCTTCATTGTGTGTCGAATAGTCCACTAGCTAGTTCTCGACGTCATCTTGACCATATTCAAGGACGTCGTAAAACTTTTCTAAAGACAACCTCTTTAAAATATCAACTTGTTCATCGAAGGCTTGCTTGGTTAAGGACAAGGAGTTGAGGATTAAGTTTGGGTCTTAAACCTCGTTGGTACTTCTGGCTAAGTCTATTTCGGTTAGGTTTCTAAATAATTCTTCTTTCTCTGATATGGCTTGTTCACATGATTCGAAAATGAGGTGTAGGTTCTTAATTTTCTCTTTCCAACATGCTTTTAATTGTTTGATTCAGTTTGGGGAGGGGATATCTTCTTGTCTTCTTTTCAGATCTGATATGTTGATGACATACTAGTTACCAAAAGGGATCACCATTTGTAGATAGAAATGTTCTTCATTTTTTAAATCCGCCTGCAAATGTTCATGCAAATCATTTTCCCTCGTTCGAAAGGAAGATATATTTTGTGATGTTTCCCAGGCTTCAGTAATTAGCTCCATTATTTTCTTGATATTCTTCTCTACATAGCCTCTATAGGATGTGAGGTGGCTGGAGGATCCTTTTAACTTGGTTGCAGGGGTGGGAGGAATGATTTTTGCTAAAGGACTGGAAAACAATGGGGTAGGAATCAAATCCTCCTCCAATTCCTTGATTCGGTCATTCAATCTGACAGTATCTGCTTCAATTCCTCCAATGGAATCATCAAGAACATATGTGGTTGTTCAGTGAAATCGAGAAATTTGGGAAGACTTCATTTTCCTAAGGTTAATCTCTGAACGATATTTCCCTTTCTTTTTTGTTACATCTCTCCTTTCAATAATTAAAATTTTAGATTGGCTGTAAAAAACAACGCTCTGGAATACGAAGGATTCATCTTCGTAAACAATTCTAGACTCAGTTATTTCCATTGTGGAACTATGGTGCATTATGTCTGCAGGCTAATCAAATTTGCAGAACACGTCATCCAAAACAGTTTCAAGTTGCATGTTCTCACTTTCATTTTTGGTCTCTGCCGCCCACCCTACAATGTTTTTTCTCTTCTTCGTCACGAGAATCTTGTGAGAACTATAATTTTTTCCACAAGGAGGGTTCTTATATCCTCCTCCATTTGAAGATTTCTGGGTTGCTTTGTTACTAGGGTGGGTCATTGAAGCGATTCTTCATGATGTCGTGCTCTTGGGAGTGTTGGTTGAGGAATGGACACTCTTCTCACCGAAGCCTTTTCCCTATTGTCTGTACAATTCAATTGTGCTTTGCAATGTCTCTATGTCTCCATCGTCAAGAGTAGGAGTGTTTTCGTCACTGTCTCTATCTTTGGTCAGTCGTGTATGGATAAAAGAGTTGCTAAATCCAACTGCTAGTAAATGTTCTAGAAAAATCCCATTAGGGTCGAATCCTCTTAGCCTTTCAACATATTTTAGGTTCAAGTTCTTGAAATGGCCTGTGAATTCATCAATCTTGTTGACATTTCTGAACACGAAGTACTCGACTTTCCAAGGTAGAGGAATGAGCAGTGTTTTTCTCTTGCCATGGAAAAAATGCAACCAGTAGTTGTATTGCCTTGCTATTTTTGTAACAAACATCTTGTCCGTGATGTGACATGGAAGGAAAACATGATTTTCCTTGGAGCCAAAAATCATTATTACACTGTAATTTTCCTTTTGTTCAAGTGTCCCCTTCCTGTCCAAAAACTTGGTTTCCTGGCCAGACATCCGGGGAGAATCCTTTCCTAACAATAAATCTTTGAAAATCAAGACAAAGTCATTAAAAATCTCATAAAAAAAATGGGAAATCATGTGCCTCCACAAGGCCTGGTACCAGAATGTTACTGGGTCAAATTCATAGTTTATCTTCTTAGACAAAGACAATTTTGGAAATAGACAACAATGTGATATCGCAAAAATCAAGTAGGATGACATATAAAATTTATTCTCTTCTTTGAATCGTGACAATTGGGAACAAATTTCAATGGAAAGTAGCTTTCCCCAATAAAAAATGGATTGTTCCTTGATTATGAAATACAAAATATAAAGAACTATGCGGGAAATGCTTGTCGTGGATTCCTGTCCCGTTATTCTTGTAAACAACCAGGCAATTTCTTGGAATGGATTTCTAAAGGAACTAACCTACAACTTTGTGATATATTCATCAACTGTTGTCGAGTCTTCAAGGAACTTGGGTAAGAGGTCCAACTCGTTATCATGTTTTTCTAGGAACTATTTGCAGTCTTATCCTCTTAAGGTCAATGTTGGCTCCGACAATCTTAACATCTTGCAGAAGACCTGAGGTGACAAACAAACAGGAGAATGGTCGTGCAGTGTAATAATTATTTTTCTTGAAATATATTTTTTGACGCACCAAGAGACCACCTCCTTACATTCAAAAACCTCAGGGACGCAGCCTACACGAGCGATTCCAGAGGTCCAAATCACTTTGTTCTAGGTGGAACTAGATGAATAGTAAGAGTATGCCTTGGACCATTGGAAGTTCTAGTCCTCGCGTCGGAAGATATTCACTGTATCTCCACAAAACTACTGTCGAGTTGCTGCCATAAGTTTACGAGAACGTTCATTTTCTCCAGACAATGTTTGAAATGAATATTTGGAAGGGATAATATAACCCTCCATAAATATTGGTCCAATGTGTGTGAATGGGAGATATCCTCGATCCTTTTTCTCATTAATGACAATCTCGACGGTTGTTGCATGATGTCACACACCCACTACAACAACTTATATTTTTCATCTTTTTCTTCGAGGAATAGAATCCTTGAGACTTCTATGGGGACTAGCACAGACCCTCTCTTCCCTTATCCTCCTCCAAATGACCACAAGCTGGCCTTAGCGCAAGCGCCTTTCGCAACTCGTGAGTCAGGAATCAAGACTCTCGACTCCCTTTTCTCCAAAGATTGATACCCGAGATACTATACGGGTATGGCTCCCTCCTCACTAGCGCCTGCTACATGTAACCGTAGGCTAGGCCAAACACTAGCACCACTCGCAACCTCGCCAGTTGAGGTGTTGAGCTCTCATGCTCCTCCTTCACAAATCCTCGAGACGCGAGAGGTCAATGTTGCGTGGACTCTGCCAAAGCGACGTGCACACGCCACTTATCAACCCCGCTATACTCTGCTCACGAGTTGTGTCATCGCTTCCCATCGCACGAGACCTCGGCTCTCGATGTTTTGCAGCCTTAGCGATCAAGGCACATCTTCTTCATCCTGCAAAACCCCGAGCCACGATAAGTCAACAATGGGTTGACTCTTTCTCAGTGTGACACATGTCCACCACTGGTCACCCACTTCCTAGGTTAAATACTAGCACTACTCGCATATCGCAACTTCGTGAGTTGGAGTGTTGAGCCCTCATGCTCCTCCTTCGCGAGTTCTAGAGATACGATAAGTCAACAATGGGTTTACTCCTTCCTAGGTGACATGTGTCCATCACCTGTCACCCATTCCCACCTTTCTCTAGGTGCTTGTTGTTATGCCACCTGTCAACCACACGGTCCCCACTTGCGAATGGGTCACATTTTTGCACGAGCCCTCGGAGCTCAGCACTTCATGACTTCTATAATAAAAAAGGAACTCCCTCAAGTTCTGAACCTCCAATAGGCGATAACCACGAAAGTTTTGATCCAATGGTTCTCCCGTGCCTTGGATCCAACTACCCTCCTTCCTATACAAAGGCTAATATCGACAGTCAATAGGGCTCCGTTGGATCCTTGGATCTATGGTCCGAGATCCCATCGCTACATGTGAAGGCTGAAAGGGTCGAGGTGTTAACGCTTGCGCTCCTTCTCTAGATCCATTGGTCTCGACAGATCTGGGGTATTCCTGAAAGAATTCTGACCGTTCATCTACCAAATGATAGGGTATTCTCTCTTTCTATAATTGGGCTCGCTATCCCTTCTGAGCTTGAATCACGAAATTCAACTTCTCGGGGCTTCAAACTCCCACGACATGGAGACCTTAGAGAGCTATCCTTCCTTGCATAAGGTTTCCAGACCTGGATTGCATGAACCTTTAGACGATCCTTGGGAAATCATCCCTAATCTCAGTTGAGTCTCTGGGTAAAGGTTCGACACGGTTCCAAGGTTTATGGGGTAATCCCCAGAGAAGAGTACTCTTGAGGGGATTTCCCGGAACATTACGAGAGTCGAGCAAACAAGAAAATTCTTGGTGGAGCGAACTCGTGCCCCAGACTTAATCATTTGTACATAAACAAACGATGGCATGTAAGCATACACATACATCCATTATTTCCAGTCTAACACACCAGGCAATCATTCTACACAGAAATTATTATGGGCATATAAACATAAGCATGTATTCATGATATTCAGTTCTAAATACAAGGTATAAAACACTTATCATATCTACCAAGCGTGATGCAACTACTGAGAGGGGTGCTCATTTCCACCCAACCATAGGCTCAGCGACTCTAAACGGATTTACCAATAGCCACCCCCGAGCTAGACCACAATGCTTTGAGGTTTAGTCTCCTACTTCCAGCTCAACATAAATCAAGGACGAAGGTTAATCTCCTTCTCCTGGTACTCAGAACTCCCTGTGTTTCCAGGGTTTCTCCAGTTCTCTTCCGCGATCCCCGTCACACGTGCTGCTCTCCTCCCCTACCACATTTCCTCTCTTGCCAATTTCTGTCTGCAAGGTTGCATGTGGCGTGAATTCCGTCGTCCATGGTTAGGTATGAGGGCCGTTACGTATGGGCGATTCACCCCCATCCCCTCATTAACTCTTGAGGAGCCTCCCCACCTACCAATCTGACTGGAAATCCCTTCCAGGATTAGAGAGTTACTTTGGTTTGTGAGCAAGTATAAACCTGTACGGTACTGGCTCGGTGGAAGTTAACGCAACCATTCCAGGTCCCTTCCACCACCTCTCATTAGCCATCGTGGTCTCTTTTAGCACATCCCCCTCTCAACAGTCATGCAACACATATTCATTATATAATTTACATTCATCGACCTTTTATGTAAAGGTCCGTCAAATCAAACATTCACATATTTGAGTTTGCCATAGTTCTTGGCCAATATAGTTATTTTTACAGACTGGGGGAAACAAGGTGTTACACATGATGAATTGTTAGCATTAAAGACTAGTAATTGCATACCTAGAAGTGAGAAGATGGTAGGTATGACGAAGAACAATTAAGGATTGGATATTTCATGAACACCCCAATGCGAGGACCCGCGAAATACATTCCATGATGTTTTATATGAGCAATTGGAAGGGATAATATAACTCTCTACAGATCTTGGTTTAATGTGTATTAATGGGAGATCTCCTTGAGCGTTTTTCTCATTAATTACAATGTTGACGGTTCTTGCATGATGAGTTGTTAGCATCAAAGCTTAGTAATTTCATATTTAGAAAGAAGTACGAAGGTCGCAGGGATGGGAAAGACCAATTATAGAGTGGCTAATTATCGAAAGCGGTCGGTTGGACATCAAAATAGGGTTAAAAGGTATAACCATTAGAGTTGAGGGTCCGAGGGTCAAATTGTATGTCTCAGAAGTTTTTGAGTGCAAAACACATAACAGGGATGAGGGCATGATGGGATAGTCCAGAGGTCAATTTGTATATCGCGAAACTCTGGGTACTATTTGTAGGCCATGGAAAAATGGAAGCGCAATCATGAGCTTGCTTGTCAGGGAACCTACAATCAAAAAAGTGGCTTAAGTATGGAATAGGGAAACAGTAGGCCGGAGTCATTTTCGCTAATATATTGAAATTTGTAATAAATATCCCATTACATGGAAAGATCTTTTATGCATGTTTCCGGGTAAGTTGTGTTGAGATAGTCAATGTGACTGTCTCGTCGAGCCTTTTTATTTTTAATGACGATCTGTACGGTTGTTGCATGATGAACTATTAGCATTAAACCTTGGTCATTGCATACTTTGAAATAAGTGCGAAGGTGGTGGGCACAGTAAACAGTGACTAAAAATTGGAGATTTCATGAACCCGCTAACTCGAGGATCCGTGAAAGAGATTCCATGAAATGAGAAAGTATGGAAAGTGGTCAGACAAGATTCAAACTAGGGTGACAATGGTTCCCCAAGAGACGTGACTTCCCAAGGGTCAAATTGTATGTCTTAGAACTTTTGAGTGAAAAATGTGTAACACGGAAGAGGGGATGATGTGGGAGTTCGACGACCAATTTGTATATCACAGAAGTGTGGGAGATCTCCTCGAGCCTTTCGCTCATTAATGGAAATGTTTAAGGTTCCTGTATGGTGAAGTGTTAGAATTAAATCTTACTAATTGTATATCCAGAAAGAAGTACGAAGGTGGCGGGGACAGGGAACAAAAATTAAGAAATGGCTAATTATCGAAAGCGGTCGGTCGGGGTTCAAAATAGGGTCACAAGATAAAACTAGCAGAGGCAAGGGCCCAAGGGTCAAATTGTATGTCTCAGAAGTGTTGATCACAGAATGCGTAACATGAAAGAGGGCATGATGGTGCATCCCTATGCAAAAATTGTATATCGCGGAACTCCAAGCACTTTTTGCTAGTCGCGAAACATTGGAAACACAATCTTGAGCCCGCCAGTCTGGGAACCTGCAATCGAAAATGTGTCTAAGTATGGAACAGGGAAATGGTAGGCCATAATCGATACACAGTGGTTGCAACACGTGAAACCATGGAAATGTACCACATCATGAACATACAACCAACTTGTGGCTAAGTATTGAAAGGAATGACGAAGGGTGGGGCTCATGATGGGGCATTCCAATGGACAAATTTTATATCAAGGAACTCCGAGTACTATTTGAAAGTCATGGAAGATTCGAAACACAATTTTGAGCTCGTCAGTTTGGGAACCCGCAATTGAAAAAGTGTCTAAGTATGGAATAGGGAAACGCTAGCCTGGACTTGTTTTCGCTAATATATTGAAATTTGTAATAGATATCCCATTACCTGGCAAGGTCGTTTCTACATGTTTTTAGACAAGTTGTGTAGGGATAGTTAGTGTGACTATCTCCTCGAGGATTTTTCTTATTAATGACGATATTTATGGTTGTTTCATGATGAAATCTTGGCATTAAACCTTTGTTATTGCATATTTGGAAATAAGTACGAAGGTGTCCGGCACAGGAAAAAGTAACTAGGAATTGGAGATTTCGTGAACCCGCCAACCCGAGGATCCAAAATAGGGTGACAAGGTTTCCCCAGAAGATGTGAGGCCCCGACGGTCAAATTGTATCGCTCATAAATTTTGAATGCATAATGTGTAGAATGGAAGAGGGGACGATGTGGGAGTTTGGTAGTCAATTTGTATATCACGGAGGTGTGGGTGTTGTTTGTAGGTCACGGAACAATGGAAGTGCAATCTAGAGGCTAGAATAATTAATGTGCATTGGGAAGGGTGTGAATGTTGCGGGGATGGAAGGGAGCCATAAATGCTTTGAAACTTTTTGTGAACCCCGGGTAAAGTGAATCTTGCGAGTTGGAGGAGCCCAGGGTGTAATTGTAGATCACATAATATTTGGGTGCAATATGTATATCACATAACACATGGAAAAATTTGGCTAAGTATGGAAAGGAACAACGGTCGTTTGGAGTACCGTAAATGGCAGTTTAATGTGTGTTAATGGGAGATGTCCTCAAGGTTTTTTGCTTGTTAATGCCAATTGTTTCGTACCAGTGGGTTGAGTTTTCACTAGTAAAACCATAATTAATGTGCATTGGGAAGGGAACGAAGGTAGTGGGGATGGAAGGCAACGATAGATGCTTTGAAACTTTTGTGAACCAGAGTAGAGTGAAGCTTGCGAGTTCAAGGAGTCTGGGGTGGAATTGTAGATCACAGAAGTTTTGAGTGCAAGATGTATATCATGAAGCAAGCAGCAGAAAATTTTGATAACGCCAACCTCGAAAACTGCGACCATAAAATTGGCTAAGTATGGAAAGGAATGACGGTCGATCAGACTCATGATGTGAGGATATAGATGGAGATGAAGATCTGTCAGTACGCCAACCCGGGAACCTGCGATCATAGAAAGGTGACTAAGTATATAACTAGAAAGGGATAATAGACAGGAACAAGAAAAGGGAAAAAGGGGTAAGTATCTCACAGAACAACATCTACTTCTCATTTATTAATGCCAATCTTTTCGAACCCCTGGTGAGTTCTCACTAGTAAAATCATAAATTGCAGATCATGAAAGTTTTTGTGCAATATGTATATGATGGAACATGGGGCATAAGAGTTCGATAATGATAACCCAGGACCCGGTGGTCAGATAATTGGCTAAGTATTGAAAGGCATCATGGTCGGTCGGGCTCATGATGTGAAGATATAGATGAATATGAGCATCTTCCAATCTGCCAACCTGGAAAGCCGTGATCATAGAAATGCGACTAAATATATAAACACAAAGGGATAATAGAGGGGAAGAAGACAAGGGAAAAATAGGTAAGTGTAGAGAAGGGAAAACAAAGGGAGAAATGAGCATTTAGTCTCAGCTACGTAATATACTTGTGGGTTGACAAAGACAACTTCAAGTTTAAAGAGAATTTGTTTATATTTATTCCAATAGTATTCATATTAATATATCTTAATAGATTATATGTGGTCCAAATGTAAAGCATCTTCCAATTTGTAGGGTGTTTTTCGGTTCACAAATTTCGTTGAAACCCATAAGCAATAGAAAGAATATATATATATATATATATATATGACGTAACATTTTTTATATTCAAGGATATTATCAAATAGAAGAAGTTGTGATATATGCACAATATTGAACAGGAACATGAAATCAACACCTGAGTTGCCTTGTTGAAATAGATTCATTAATTCATTCTATTTACGAGACCCTAAAGAATGAAAGCAGGACGGGTCCACCCATTTATTTCTTAAGTATAGGGTGGGTGCCACATAACTATGTACTATCACAAATTATTCTTCCATGTAAAATATAAGGAGTGAATGGAGTAGCTTTTATTTAAATCGAAGTGTTGGGCAGCAGAAAAAAATCTTGTCATGCATGTTTAACTACGGATCAAAGAGTGTCTTAAATTCTTGTAAAAAGAGGTTGAATTCATATATCAATAGTTGTATAGGGAAATGAGTCAATTTAAAAAAAAAAAATACAAGATAAAATAAAAAACGATATTAGACATTGGAAAATACCATACAAAAACTCAAATATTCTATATTCATATAAACTGGGTTACAAAATACAACTGATATTATTTCCCAAAATAGTTGTCTTGAAATATTTCATCACATATTCTCTGAAATTTAAATGTGTTTTCCATAATGACTGCAATTGGGACTCACGTGGACAAAAAAATAAAATATGTACAAGAATCAATCCTGTAGACAGTCTTTTATAGATTTCAACTCGATCATCAAATGCTTTCCTAGTTAAAATCAACGAGTTGAATATCAATTTCGGGTCTTGGACTTCATTGGTGTTGTCAGCTATATCTATCCCAACTTCTTGAATAGTTTGTCTCTTCTAGATATGGCATGCCTGCATTAGATTTTTATTCAACATTCCATACTTTGTTAAGTGTTAATTTCCCTCTACCGTCGAAAAATTGGGGTTTAAGGTGCTTTCCTTGTAATGTTCTTGGTCATCGACACCTGAGACAACTTAGAGATAAGATAAAATAAAAAACGATATTAGACATTGGAAAATACCATACAAAACTCAAATATTCTATATTCATATAAACTGGGTTACAAATAACCTGACATTATTTCCAAAAATAGTTGTTCTGGAAATATTTCATCACATATTCTCTCAAATTTAAATGTGTTTTCCATAATGACTGCAATTGGGACTCACGTGGACAAAAAAATAAAATATGTACAAGAATCAATCCTGTAGATGGTCTTTTATAGATTTCCTAACTCATCATCAAATGATTTCCTAGTTAAAATCAACGAGTTGAATATCAATTACATGCTTCGACTTAATTCGAGCTGCCAACTAGATCTAGCCCAATTTTTTGAATAGTTTGTCTCTTCTAGATATGGCATGCCTACATTAGATTTTTATTCAACATTCCATACTTCATATGTTAATTTGCCATCGAAAAATTGGGGTTTAAGGTGCTTTCCTTGTAATGTTCTTTGGTCATCACATCCGAGACAACTTAGAGATGCAATTCAAAGTCCAATTCAAAGATGATGGAGTGGTTTTATGTGACATCAACTTTCGGGGAAAAAAATCATGTTAGCCAACAAAAGATGAGACAAAAAATTCAAGTATCTTGTGATTGGTATTCTCCCTGTATTTGATCGTCTATTTGGTTGAAAGGCCTACCTAAATATTTGTATGTTGAATTTATTTGTTTTATTGTTGTAAATTGGAAGGGACGTTCAAGTCACCTGCAAAATGTTTCTTTGTTGAAGTATATAGCTTCTTCTAGCAACATAGATTTGGCAAGTGTATCAAATGTTGCAGATCACACCAGAATATATCTTCCGTCGTAGGGGTGGCAGACATTGTGGCTCACTAAATGGTCTAGAATATTTGGAAGTGATGCCAAATATTACTCCAAGCCCGAATATACTCAGAAGGAAATTATAAATTTGGATCCTCACGAAGGTGATAAAATATATGCATGGTTGAATCAACATTCTAAAATTACAAAACCTTTTATGTCAAAGTTGTAGCAGACTTGACAGACAACCAACTTCTATCTCAAATTTTGTTGAGGAACCTTTGGATGTAGTAACAGAATCGACATAAAATCAAGTTTCGATCACTATTGGTACTAATGTCAAGTGTAACAAGTCGTGACCCTAGGCTCCAGGTAGCTTCATCTTCATGCATCCACACTGGCGGTGACTCCAGGCTCTAGATAGCTTCAGATTCAGACATCAACATTGGTGGTGGAAATGGGAACAATGCCATTGACTGCAGGGCGGTAATGCGGTGAACAAGTAGGCCTTTCATTGTCAAAGCACTTAGACTGCAGGATTGTCAGACCCACACAGAGCATTAAATTTAGTGTTGCTTTATCACAACAATTACAATGTTGTTGTGAGTCCAGAAATCTTTGGAGGTTGGGTGTCCTGTGCGACGATGAACTCGACATTAGGTACATGTCAGAAATCTATTATCTGACATTGCAGTGTTAATGTGATTTCCATAGCCGACAATGGGTCGATTTCATTGGCACAATAAATATTAATTGTGTAATTAATTAACATCCTTGAAGGACGTGAATCCCAAACAACGCCTAAAACTTTTCGAACAATCATGTGTTAAAAACATACATTGTTTTATATTTTAAAAAATAAGAAATTGTATTTTCTATGTCTAACATTAGGTTGCACACATAAACCTTTTAAAGTTAACCAAAATTAATATATATTCAACTCAGATCCACGGAAGTGATCAAATTCCCTAAAGATAGTTTATTTCCATCATGTTGGTTGGGATAGAAGGATCCACCACCACAACAAAGAAAGAAGGTAGCAATAAAATCACCTGTGAAAATGCAATATGGTGATGGAAACACTCTATGACTAGGAAGGCACTTTGTGTTTATCGACTTGTAATCCCGATGAACAACTTAAGAGGCGATTGCAGTGAGGCCATGGAGATTTATTTGAACCAGACAAGGAAATACTTCAAGCATCAAACAACTTCCATTTTTTTTCAAATATCATATCTATTGCAACATAAGAAATGCATTCTCCTTATTCAAAGCACGAGAAACAACAAAAATATCTATATTTGATGGAAACATCTCTGCAATATCCTACTACATCAAGGTCTCCTCTAAATAATGAAACAAAATGATTACATGAAGGTGGTAGTAAAAGGTTATCTTCATAAACCAAATCATTACCTGAATACGTCAAACTTCTTGCATAAGGTGGTAGTATAAAGTAATCTTCAGAAAGTGTTGCAAAGTCCATAGTCCAAAATTTCTTCACATTAACTTTTCCCAGTTACATGTCGATGTAGGTATGATATAATTTTGAGAGCCTCGTTCCCTGGTGATATACCCACCTTCAACTACCAGGAGAATATTCTTGCAAAGAGTGGCAATATCTTTGACCCAGATGCAATCATATGCATAGGAATAGTGAAAAAAATGTGCAGTACCAATATAAATTTGATTGTGTGTGGACTCTGTTACTACATCCAGAGGTTTGTGAACAATCTTTGACAAAGAATCTGACTTTCTGTCAAGTCTATTACCACACCCAAAAGTCGCTCAACAAACGTTGAAATAGAAACTTCTGTAATTTTAGGATGTTGATTCAACCACCCATACAGTTTCTCACATTCGTGAGGATCTAATTTTATAATTTCCTTTTGAGTATATCCATGCATGGAGTAATATTTGGTGTCATTTACAAATATTCTAGACCATTTTGCAAGGCACAATATGTGTGATTCCTCTGATGAAAGATAAATTCTTGTGTGGTCTGCAGGATTTGATACACTTGCCAAATCTATGTTGTTGGAAGAAGCTATATACTTCAAAAAAGGAGCATTTTGTAGGTGACTTGAAAGTCCCTTCCAATTTCCAGTGACAAAACAAAGAAGTTCAACATACAAATTTTCAGGTAGGCATTTCAACTAACCAAAGGATCAAATACAGGGAGAATACCAATCATAAGATACTTGAATTTTTTGTGTATGAGTTTATGTTGGCTAACATAATTTTTTTTCTCGAAGATGACGTCACATAAAACCATTCCCTCATCTTTCAATTGGGCATGAATGGCATATCTAAGTTGTCTCACACGTGGATGACTAGGAACATTACAATGAAGGCACCTTAAAGCCCAAGTTTTCGATGATAGAGGGAAATGGGAATAAGTATTTAAAATGAACATTGGAGGATGATAGTATAATCTTCCATAAATATTGGCTTAATTCATTTTAATGACACATGTCCTCGATATTTTCACCTATTATTTCCAATCTTTTCGAAAATGTGTGTTGAATAGTCACTAATAACATATGAGTTAACATTTCCATATGCAATCATATTCTCAAATATGACATGTAATATATGCAGAGTATTAAAGAGGGACATGATATGAATACCTTTGTGGATGACAGTGGGGTAGTACAATATTGCACTCTTACTATGATGATGCCTTAAAAAAACTAAAATAACCAACGATTTTTGCCAATTCAAGATGGATGCAAAAAATCATCAGATCCCATAATATTCACTCGTTAATGCATTTTAATGGGAGATGTCCTCGAGCTTTCTGTTTATTAATGCAAATCTTTTCAAACCTGTTTGGTGATTTGTCACTAGTAAAAGCATAATTAATTTGCATTGGGAAGGGTGGAAGGTGGTAGGGATGGAGGGGAGCGAAAAATGCTTTTAAACTTTTGTGAACCTGGGAGTCTGTGAACCTGCAAAACTTTGAAGACTCGACTAAGTGTGGAAAGGAGGGTCGGTCAGATGGAGTCATCATAGGTAGATTTAGGCTTGTGATTTCAAGGAGTCCAGGGCGGAATTGTATATCAGCAAAGTTTTGGGTGCAATATGTATACCCCAAACACGGGGTACTAGAGTTCGATAACGCCTATCCACGAACCCGCGTTCATAAAATTGGCTAAGTATGAAAACGAATGGCGGTCGGTTAGACTCGTGATGTGAAGATGTAGATGGAGATGGGGATTTTTCTGTTCACCACCTCGGGAACCAGCGAGCACAGAAACACGACTAATTATAGAACCAGAAACGCATAATAGAGGGGAAGAAGAAAAGGGAAAAATGGGTAAGTATAGAAGAGGGAAAAAAGGGAGATAAGAAATGTATCTCTCACACAACAACACTTAGTATCATAATTATGAATCCATAGAAACACATTAACTATGGGAAAAACATTCTCAGCTATTAAATATAGTTGGAGCTCGACAAACTCTGGTTCAAGTCAAAAGAGATGTTGTTTATATATATTGCAATATTTTTCATATTATTTTATCTTAAAAGTATTTTTGGTGGCCCAACTATAAAACCATGTTCCAATTTGCGTTTCTCAAGTGGAGATGTGTTTGTGAAGACACATTTCCTTGAACCACAGTTTAGGGGTAGGGAAAGTGCAACATCGACTGTTTGTTGAGAAGATATTTGTTGAAGAGTAAGCAATGTATTTCCAAGTGCACGTATCGTTTGCATAGTATCAATATGATTTCTTTCATGTTCTTCGTGTATTCTTTTGAATGCACTTGTCATAGATTTGTCAAACTTTTCCATGTCACTATAGTTGTGACAGAAGTGGGATCTCTGGTGAACAGATACGTCAAGAAAAACACCAAGACAACGTCACACTCCTGTTTCTCTGGTCGTAGTAGTCACATACGAAAAATGTTATGCAAGATGATTTTGGCTCATGCATTCCCAACATTGAAAATTCTTACTTGCAAAATGGAAATAGTAAATATCAACCAACAAATAGGAATGAAACCACGACACTGAGACTCATCATTGAATAAAAAATGATAGAAGCGCATCCCCTGGCCTGCAAACTGCAACAACATGTCCAACTATGGATGAAGGACCCCAATCCTACAAAGTTGAAGCAAACAAGAGCAAGAAACAAACAACAAACCAGTGAACAAGTATGATGAGGCCCAACTGCAGCTGGAGGATCTCAACTCTGCAAATTTGAATCAAACAACAATAAGAAACATCCAACGAACCAACGAGCAAGCATCAACCAATCAACTAGGAATGCCGGTAAAGAGCAGTATTTCCCAAATTCACTACAAACAAGGTTGTATAAGAAATTGGAGGAATATATTGTAACACGCCTATTAAGAAGACATTTCAGGATGTGAGGCCTGCTAGGTAAACATTTAATCCTGTGAGGACTGTGCAAAGGCCTCCCACTATGTAAACATTTAAGAAATTTGCAGTTTTCAAGGTTGACATTCTACATCCACAACTGGAGCTGCGCTTATGTCACTCCCCATTCACGGGTAAGTTTCACTGCCATGGTTGCATCCTTATTCGTTGTTTTTTTTTTCCAGTTTGCAAGTAAGAATTTTCAATACTGGAATGGCTCAAAATCCTCTTCATAAAATCTTTGTATGTGACTACTCAGAACCCACCTCCATCACACCCAATGACATATAAAAAAGGAAATCGGATTTTCTACTCACATACAAAGATGGTCTGCAAGAGGATTTTGACTGAGGCATCTCTAGTATTTAAATTTTTCACTTGAAAACTAGAATTAGCAAACAAAAAACAACGAATACGATTGTAAACATAACAATGAAACCCACTCGTCAATGGGGAATGATAGAAGCGATGTTCCAATCATGGTTGTAGAATCCCAAGTGTGCAAACTGCAACAACAACATGCAAACAAGAGCAACAACAACAGGAAAAAAAGAAAACAATTAACAAGCAACGAGAAAGCATCAACCAATGAACTAGTAATGTCGTTGAAGAACAATATTTCCCATATTCACTGCAGACAACATTGTAATAAAAAAAAAAAACGAACGAAAATGTATTGTAACAAGCATGTTAAGTAATGCAGGAATGTAACTGCAGCATTGAGACCCACTGGTGAATGGGAAGGACAAAAGTGCATCCCCTGGCTTGCAAACTGTAACAACATGTCCAACTGCAAATAGAGGACCCCAACCTTGCAAAGTTGAAGAAAACAAGAGAAAGCAACAAAAAACAAACTAGTGAACACGCACCAAAAGGCCCAACTATAGTTGTAGGACCTCAACTCTGCAAAGTTGAATCAAACAACAATAAGAAGCATCCAACAAATCAATGAGAAAGCATAAACTAGTCAACCAAGAATGTTGATGAAGAACAATATTGGCCAAATTCACTGCACCCACGATTGTATCAAAAAATTAGAGGAAAATGTATTGTAAAATGCCTGTTAAGCAAACATTTCAGGATGTGAGGCCTGTCAGGTAAACATTTAAGGATGTGAGGATTGTCCAAAGGACTCCCATTATGTAAACAATTAAGAAAGTTGCAGTTTGCACGGTTGGTATTTTGCATCCGCAATTGGAACTCTTTGCTTCTGTCGTTCCCCTTTCATAGGTAAGTTTCAGTTCCATGGTTGCATCCCTATTCGTTGTTGTTTTTTTTCCCTAGTTTGCAAGTAAGAATTTTCAATATTGGGAGCAATCAAAATCCTCTTACAACCCTTCTTTGTATGTGACTACTACAACTAGAGAAGCAATATTGTAATGTTGTCCTTGTCTCGTTCCTGAACACCAATGTTCGACACAAAATCCACCTCCATCGCAACCACAGTGACATATAAGAAAAGGAAATTGTATTTTATCCTCAGATAGAAAGATGTTCTGCAAGAGGATTTTGACTCAGGCATCTCCAGTATTGAAATTTTTCACTTGCAAACTAGAAATAGAAAACATCAAACAACGAATAGGAAACTAAACATGGCACCGAAACCCACCCATCAATGGGGAACGATACAAGAGCAATTCCAATTGCGGTTGCATAATCCCAAGCGTGCAAACTGCAACAAGACCAATAGTAAAACAAGAGCAACAACAACAGGCAAACAATAGCAGCGACAACAGGTAAACAAGAAACTAGTGAACAAGCAACGAGAAAGCATCAACCAGTGAACCAATAATGTCACTGAAGAACAATATTTCCCATATTCACTGCAGAGAACATTGCATAAAAAAAATCGGAGGAAAATGTATTGTGACACACTCGTTAAGTAAACATTTAAGGATGTGAGGCCTGCTAGGTAAACATTTAAGTCTTCCAGGACCACCGAAGAGCCTTGCACTGTGTAGACATTTAAGAAAGAGTGCAGTGTGACAGGTCTGTTACGTATGTAAAATAATTATTATATTATTTTATAATAATATAAAATAATAATAACAATAAAAAAAATAGTAACAATAGTTCGAACAATAGAGACTATGCAAAAAAAAAATTAGTCAAAGGAAAAACTAATATTAAGTCAACTAAAAACAAACTGACTCTCGATGCTCAAAACTTTGGATATCTAAACATTTCAAAAAAGTAGTAAAAAATCAGAAAGACCGTAGATGATCAAAAACTTTGGATATGATAACATATAAAACATTGGGAATATTGAAGCTGGCAATAAGACCTCCAATCTGTTATCTAAACAAATCATGACATATATGGCATTTTTTATTATATACAAATCAATGTTTTTAGTTCTCTAGTTCCAACAATAGAGATTATGCAAATATTTTTAGTCAAAGGACAAACTAATATGAATTCAACAAATTATCGATCGCTATAGTCCCTCTACGCCTTCGACAGGGACTAATAATACCATAAGTTTCAAGATTTCATTTAACAAGAAACTAATTCCTCGTTAAATATAGCCAAGAATCCCTTTAAAAGTGGGTAATCTTCCTATAAATGAATTTCACATGGAGTTACTTATGTTTACTTTCATTTTGCTTCGAATATGGAAATTGTAATTGCTTGGGGAGTAAGGATTTCACTCCTTACTATAACAATACCACAAGTTGCAAGATTTTTTTTAACAAGAAGCTAATTTCTTTTGAAGTATAGCCCCAAAACCCAGTGGATGAGTCGATGATTCAACAAAAACAATAACAAACAACATGTGATTTAATTCATAGTCGACACACTCCAATTCAATAAAAATATGACAACAGACCAATAGAGATATATATGCATATATATCAAGCACAATTTGTTGGTATGTTATATCATCTGGAGACACAAAATCCTAATGATTTTTCCTTAACCTCATTGATGTAAAATTTTCCTACGAAATTTATAATTGTGTACTTGACAAATCAAATTCTACTAGCTAGAATAATAAAAATAATAATATCTTTCACAAAAAAAACCACTTGAATCTAAACCCTCACTTGAATTCAGTGAATTCTATAGAAATTCATTTGAATCTAAACTGTAACTTGAATTCGATTTTCTTTTATAATGAGTACCTTGAATTTTGATTGCTTGTGAACTGGGGCATATTGCGTTTTCTCCGCAGCACTACAACTGAAAAACATTTCAGGGTTTCAATGATTTATACAAACTAAATTTTAACAATAATTTTTTTGGCCTTTTTCGATAACCATCCCCGAAATCCGATCATATAATTCTTGGTGAAATCACAATTTTTAGTGGTTTAAACTACATTTTTCAATGCATAAATGAATTCAATGCCCTGAGAAATTTATGGGGCACTCAGAATCTATAGACATAACAACTCAAATCTGCAACTCCAACAATTTTTGACCGGATTTTGGGCAAAAATGGCTAGACAATATGACTGGATTTTGTTCACTCGCATAGGAAAATTCCTAATTCTAAATATCATTTAGAAAACAAGAATAATGTACTTAAAAACAAGTTTAGGACTTGTACTTAGAAGAATAATAGAACTTGTTTTTAAGTACATTATTCTTGTTTTCTGAATGATATTTAGAATCGGGAATTTTCCTATGTGAGTGAACAAATTGGGAACTTGCATATATATTTCCTTTCATGATAAAATCCTTTATCTGAATCAATAGATTGACTACCATTGACTAAGCAAGTGTGATAGGAATTTGATTTTGTGATCAAAGATTGATGTTGTCCTTTTCATCCATTACTTTACCCACAAACCAATTTCAAAACCCAAATTAAACTTATAATCATAAACCATTGCAATAACTGAGGTGCCCTAGCATGACCTTAGGAGTCAAGGACAAATTTAGGGACTAACATCTTTTAGCACCATTTCCAGGGAAAAGAGTAACACAGACATTTTCCCCGAGAGAATGACATGTCTAGATATTCTTCTTGATGGTGAACAGGGAGTGGACATCAATTTGACTATGGATCATTCACCCGGTGATTCCATGAAGAAAGAATCCATTGGAAACTCCACTAATTCAGGATGATGAAGGCCATGCAGGAAATATTAGCTCAAAGATTTGTTCCATTCAACTTATTAGTTGTTCCTGGTTACCCAAATCCAGTACCTCCTGTAGATGAATGGCAAGTTCGACTTCCCAAGTTTAAAGAATGAATAGATGATAATCTTGTTGAACATCATGTATACAACTTCTTATCTGGATAGTTTTCTCCATGTCTCAAACTAGAGACCAACTAATATGTTGTCTCCTACAACCATCACTATAGCTTCCCTTAGAGTTATCACCTGTGACCTTCCCGGAACAAGGACAACAAAGGGGAAAAAATAGATAAGAATAAGGCTCTTATAATAAAAAAAACACGAACGAGAACGATAATCATAGTAGCTCCTTCTTAGAGCTATTTCTTGTGACCTTCCTAGAACAAGAACCAAAATAAAAATACAATAATAAGAAATAGGAACAACACTCTTTTAGTGTTGCGATCAATCATTCCTCCATGGTAACCTTCTTGGAACAAGGAAACAAGAACAAAAAGTATAATAACATTTTCATAATAACATGAATCAATCATAACCAGATAACCCTATACTTAATCGAACGATGAATTATGCACTTCTCACACTCGATAGGGAGATATAGGGAGATAATTGAGAGGGAGAGGTCCGAAGGTTGATCAATCAGAGATAATATTTATGTAGGTAGGCACCATAAGTATGTAATAGTACTAATACAATTGGAGGAGATAATACCCCACAGGAGTGGGTGGGCGGTTTAGTTTAGTTCATGGATGTGGTGTAGTTTATTCTCCTTGTATTGTTCTGGGCCCCAAATTCTACTATGTCAACAAGAATAAAAAAAAAAACTATCTCATGATAATCATCATATTGTTACCAAGGTGACATTCTTGGAAGCAAAACAAGAAGCATCTCCTAGAGGATATGTTAGTTCATCTTGCAAGAATTTATATCAATAGTACTCAGATGTTGCCAAGTATTCATTGTATTTAACAGTAATAGAATGATTCAAGAATTGTTGTCAAAACTAGTAATGTGGCAATTATAAAACTTGATATGTGCAAATTGGAAACTTATTAATTTAATCAAACCTGAAATATCGAGTCATATCTTCAAGAAAGAATTGGTGATGCAAATGGTATTGCAACTGGTGTTGCAACTGGCACTACAATTGGTGTTGCAACTAGCACTGCAACTGGCACAAAGGAACTGACATTAACGAACTGACACTGCAAACCTAGGTTTTTTATGAGGAAAACCTAATATTTCAACTTCATAAATTTGCATATTTGATTCGAGAACACTCCCGAGAACACTAACCTTTACTTAGAATAATCTCATAAATCCTACTCCAGAACCAACAGATAAACCCTAGTTGCTAACTGCAAAAACAACTCAAGACAAGTAGAGCGCTTCTTCTCCAAGGGTAGCACATAAGAGAGAGATTCTCCATATCCATAGAACAAGTACCATACGCAAATGCAACAGTTGTAGCTACACTAATATCTCTCTGAAACTTGTGTTGTACTTAGTAAGAATATCACCAAGAAAATCACCAAGAGAGAGACCAAGACCAAGAAATGACCATGCACCCTTATTCCTCCTTGCAACTACAATTGCAACTCTCCACAAGACTTGCACACTAACTGGGTGTACAAATGAGCTAAAACGTCCTCTATTTATATTAATATGTCCAGTGACTTTTCTGGCTAGGCCGAATTGACTTTCTGGTAATTATATTTTATATTTATCTTTTTCCTCTGGAGCCGACTTATATTTCTGGAAGATAATAGTCTAATATTATTTATTCTTTTAGTCTGACTTGTCTTCTAGGGTTTCCACACATCTATTTAATGGTTCACTTGCTTCTAGAATATTCTATTCTAAGGCATAGGTTACATGTGGAGGTCAATACCTCCCGCAACTACCAAAACATCAACACACATGGACAAGATCAATGTTTTAGATGAGTTCTTAAAGGTTGGAGTTGGGATAGAAGAGGAACTTACATTGTTTCAAAAATCCAAAATGGACATACTGTAGAATACAATCACGAATCATAGACCTAATTGTATACATGACGATTTTTATCTCAGTTTGTGTATGATGATAAAATTTCACTTATCTCTGGATGAAATATTAATGTGTTTTTATTAATGTCATTTTGATTCTTTTTTAAGAGGCTACTGATGTAAATGAACATGCACAACTTACAGTTTTTTGGTGATGATGGATTGGACATAAGAATGTCATGTGAAGGGATTAAAATAATTTATGAATTCCATGGGCATATGTCAATGTATTTTTGTTATACAAATAAAATATATAGTTTTTTTCCTTGATTTTTTTATTATTAATAATTCATATTAATAACTTCAAATGAATAGTATTAAAAAATCATTAATATTATTAATGATTAATATAAATAACTGTAGAAAAACATAATATCAATATAACTTAAAAGAGGGAATAATGTAATAATAAAATATTGATATTGGTAGTTCAAGAATGGGAGCGAGAGGTTGAATGCTTTATGAGAATTCATTGTGGCAAATAGTTGGAGTTTTGTGAGAAGGTAAACTCTTTGCAATAGTGGATTGACCAAATAATATCCCACCTTGGAATTCTTATAGAAGTCATGTCTCCTATGATTTATATATCTTTTGCGCACCCCTGTCATGGTGGCCCTTTCTTTTCCTTAGAGAGTATCAAGGACAAGTTGTTCCCTCAAGAACCAAAATTGGAAGAATGCACAGTTGTGACCTCAAGAACCAAAATTGGAAGAATGCACAAAGAATCCTGATATTTCCCACTTTGTGATTAAGGAGCATTTGAGTGAAGATGGAGGAGAACCATTGGAGATGACTCACAAAGGGGGTTTTCATGGGTCATATATTTTTTTATAATTTTCTCTATTTTTTATATATGTTTTGTTGTATAGTATTTCTACTTAAATAGTTCGTAAGAAAATACACTTATTGCATTCTAAGTAGCTAGAGTAGGGAAGATAATAGTAGTAGTAAACTAGACAATTAGATCTACTTTTTTTTTTTTATATCTTTTCACGAACTCAACTCATTTTTGTATTGCAAAGATGTCTAGTTTGGTTGCAACATTTTCCAATATAAATGATAACCATTATTGTGAAAAGAATAAAATAAAGTTAGTGATATTTACCTTACAAAAACACACAACTTTTCCATGGATATTCACATGTATTTATGGAATATTCCATTGCAACAACCTCATACATATAGAGGGTAAACATCTTGGATATACTAAAATGAAGGATCATCAACAAAAATTGTGTAGGAATTTCTAGCAATAATTTAGTCATACATACTTTTATGGAAATGTTTGTGTCTACCCTTATGAGGTTAATTTTTTTTTATAATCTTAAGGTAGAATAACATACCTTCAAGAGGTTATGATGGTCATGTGACTTGAGACTAGTGACATGTCCATCAATAGTAAATAGTTTCTTTAATGATGAGTCATACCCTATTGGAGTCCTTATGGTAGACATAATTGTTTTTTACAATTTGTACCTCATTTTTAATCAACAACCATCTTACTAGTTCCAAAGTATATTGATATTTCCTTCCTTAAACATACTTTGTCCATGCATGCATGCATGCATATTTGTAGTTGACACCTTCAATTTATTCCTAGTTGATATGTTATTGGCGATTTCATCAACAAAACACATCTAAAAAAAATGACATATATATTTTTTTAAATGTGCATTATGTCTAACAAATGTGTTATCTTTAGGTTATCCAATGGGGAAAGTCATATAATTTAGATAATATATTCAATCCTACATGTCTTTATTTTGACCATAAATATCCATGATACGAATTTAACTAAATTGTTGTTGTCTTTCTTAGAGGAGGCGGCACAAGATCCTCCTTTCCATTTACAAACTCCCTCTTTGTTGATTTATGAAAATGATGATTTAAAGGAAAAAACTTCATATGTCCTTTGCAGACCATTTTGTTCAAATATTTTGAATGCCTCAACTCTAATTGGTATTCACAATGTGGGAATGAATGATAACCCTTTGTCACAATGTGGGCGTGAAAGATAACCCTTTGTATTGATCCCCACACATAAATTATGCAAAATTATTCATATTAGGTTAATTAGATAATCATGAAAAAAACAATATTTTTCATTTAGAAATTAACAATTCATATATATAGTATAAATTATAAATTTAGTAATTTTATTTATATATCATTCCTAACATCACGTTTTTTACCAAAGACCACTATATATCATGGAAAATCATAAGTGCACCAACATAATATCCCATAAAGTGTGAATATACAATCACACGAGTTCAATGGATTAGAAGCATCATACATTCTAATCATGTTCTATAAAAGTGCAATTAATCTATTAGAGGTGTCAAATACATATCCATTTTCTTCACTTGATGTTTTCTAGCTACTAGCACCACCAACATTAGGTGGTCCTTCTAAATGACATCCTGGATTATTGTAGTTGATTAGAACCATGGTCCATGTGAACCATACACTATATTTTTGGGAATGAGGATTAACCTTGTCAATTTAAAGACCGAATCTTATGATTTTCTTCTCATGAACAAAGTTTTTTGGTCAAATAGATTCTATGTGTCATTTCCATTGAATATGATGGTATTCACATCAATCCATGATTTCTCATATTGAATGCATGTCATTCCATTAATTGGGCTAATGAAATTTAAAAGATTAATTGGGATAATGTTAAGATTAATGAAAGTTAACATAATTATGAAGATCAACTATGTGTCCTCAGATAGATGGAGTGGGTGGACCGAGATGAGTTGGATGGATGGAATGAGATGAGTTAGACTGCTCAGACTTGGGATGAATTGGACAGACTTGGGTGCAATTGTTGGATGTGGATAGTTGGAAAACAAGTCACCAAGAGAAGCAAGTTGGCTATGTGGGTACTTCGGTCCACCTTGGAATGAAGGGTTTTGCAAGTGCAAGGAAATTTTTTTGACCAGTTGGACCGAGACAAGTTGGATTGAGTGGACTTGGGATGACTTGAATGGATGAACCATGTGCACTTGGGATGAATTGGGCACAATTGGGCAGACTTGGGCACAATTGGGAAAACTTGGGTGTACTTTTTATATCTGGATAGTTGGCATAAAAGTCACCAAGAGAAGAAAGTTGGCTATGTGGGCACTTGGGTCCACCTTGGAACAAAAGTGCTTGCAAGTGAAAGGAAAGTCTCTTGAGTAGTTGGACCGAGATGAGTTCAATTGGGCGAACTTGGGATGTCTTGGATGGATGAACCATGCTAAATTGGGATGACTTGGCCACACTTGGGTGGACTTGGGTGCACTTGTTGGATGTGGATAGTTAGTGAACAAGTCACCAAGAGAAGCAAGTTGGCTATGTGGGAAATTGGTGGGATTCACATCACTCCATCATTGATCATATTGAATACATGTCATTCCATTAATTGGGATAGTAAAATTAAAAATATTAATAGGGATAATCTTAAGATTAATGAAAGTTAACATAATTTTGAAGTTCAACTACCTATGCTCAGATAGATGAACTTGGTGGATCAAGACAAGTTGGATTGGGTGAACATGGAATGACTTGGATGGACCACATGCACTTGGGAAAACTTGGGTGCACTCTAGGGTGCACTTGTTGGATGTGAATATTTGTCAGACAAGTCACCAAGATAAGAAAGTTGTAAATGTGGGAACTTGGGTCCATGATCCGAAAAAATCTTTTAACGACAATGGTTGAGTTTTAAATTATGAGTTAATTAACCATTTAGGAAACTGATGAAAGAGGAAGAATTATAGATGAAACATAGCAGCCATATAAACATATACAGATATGGAAATAAGCATAAATCAACAACAAACCATAATAAGAGAATTTGATAACGGAGTTCGATAATCTCGCTTACGTCTCCGGGCATTTGTCTCAGTGGGTGAGGCTTTATTATTTATGTTAAAATATTTAAAAGTACCTCATAATAGTTCCAAAATTATTACAAACTAATCTGGTCATGTTCTACAAGATCTCAAGAACCAAACAAAACTAACGACACTAAAAACGGATGAACGAAGCTCCCAGAAATGGCCCGCAAAGGTGCTCTCCTCAATGGCTTCCCTGCATAAAAATGGCTTTGGCTTGGAAATTATTCAGAAATTATCTATTCTAAACCTCCTCCCATGGATTCAAGAACCTCTGGTTTATATAGACTTGAATTTGGCAACAAACTCCCAACTTCTCCCCAAGATCTAGCCTTAAAAAGGGCCCAAGATCCTCCAAAAATGGCCAAAATCTCCCAAAATCTCCCAATATCAAACCAAAAATCAATAAAAACCATAATACATAGTCAAACCCCACTAACGAGTAAAAATATATGGTGCAACCTCCAAACTCCACACTCCTAGTCATATGGGCGCCCACCATGTGGCCCCTGGCTAACTACTAGTGCACTGGCTCCCTTAACTATTGGCCCCTGGTCCTCTGATCTTGGCCCATGTGGCCAAAAAATTATCCACGTGCCCAAATATGTGTTATCCCCTGGTTTAAATCTTGTGGTTATGCATCCTATTCAGTGGGCTAACCTGACCGACTGAGCACTAACCATACTTACCCATGTGAATGGTTGAAAAATCGAGTCTTATAGCGTGGTCGCATGTTGTTTTGTCGAACCGGGGGCTAAGATCCAATATATGTGCATGCCATATATTTAAGGTACAAGCTCTGTTCATATAGCATAGACACATGGACATGCACTGGGGTTGGGGGCTAGGCCCTAGCCTTAATCTCTGCTGATAGGACCACCACATCACTTTAAATATTAAATTTACACCTTATATAACAAGCACCATAGTGGGAGGGATGGCAGCTTGGCCCTACCCAAAGCATTCCAACTCGGACCATAGGTCATAGGTTCGATTCTTGTTGAACCCATAACATTTTGCAACCTTCTAACCAATAGAGGGGTGCCACGTGGCAGCCCAGGACTGGGCCACGTGGGACCTTACCATTCACCCGAAAAAGGACACGTTTCCACCATTGATTCATTCACCTATCAACACCACTGCCCAATCAACAACCTATCCACATCAGCATGCCCACACTACCACATCACTGTATGACATGTACGATCAACTTCCACATCAGCACTGTACAGATTGTACAATCATCATTTCTTTTTGCCTATTTGGCGAAACAAACAGACCGTGATATATTATGCATATGACATTCGTTTGAGCCTTTTCAAGTTGTGTTGGTATCATATCAACGAGGCCTACGCTCATGTCTGTTTTGAAGCCATTCTGAGCACTTTGATTTTTAGGCCTTCCTGGACCCATTTTGGTCCCAAGATCCAATTTTGGATCACACCTCCCCACTAAAGACCTTTTGGTCCTCCAAAAGGTTACTGACCAATCATCAAGTGTGGGATAGGCCACCCGACTTGTTCTCTGTCTTTAAACTCTGTCGTGTGCACTTGTCTCATCAAGATCAACTGTAAAATAATCATGATAACTGACAACATATTGTTAGCCACTTGTACTTTGTTACATCTTACTGAAGCCACTATCATCCATGTTGACAACATTACTAATGATAACATCATAAATATGACTGCAAATGAGATTATATGTTTGTAATAGTTGCACGACATTAGCTTGTCTTGAAGCAAAGTGTGATTGATTTTCCATTCTACAATCATCTCGTGTTCTTTCTTGATATCAATTACTTGATTTGAAACAATTATATGTGTGTTTCTTGCATGAGTTTCCTTTCTTAATTGTTCCATTGTTTGAAGAGATTAATTTTCTTTAAAATGATGAGCATGCACAACATATTCTTTGCCTACTTTGGTTAAGTTATATTGATTCTTTTCCCTGTAGAAGATTTCTTTACGATCATACAAGTAAGGACAGCCTAAGACCATTCCACATTCATTGAGTGGCACCACATCACATGTTACCTCATCCACGAACTTAGATGAAATTGTAAATGTTAATGTGCATTGCTTTGTTATGTGCAATTTATGATTGTTTCTTATCCATTTAAGTGAGTAAGGCTTATGATGCATCTGAGTGTTTAATCCCAATTGTTTAACCACTTCCTCTGAAATCAAGTTATATTGAGATCCACTATTTATCAATGTGTCGGCCTTATAATGCCTCATTATGACCCTTATGTGAAACAATTTACTTCTAGAATCAAATCCATCACCAATTTTACCTGTCAAACCAACCAATGAGACTTTAGATTCATCACCTGAATCCGATCCCAAGTCTGTTGGTCGTGTTGATGTTGCAACTTTTTGCCTCTCTTTCCTTTCTTTGAACCACTTTGGTCTCTTCTTAGGATGCAATTGCCAACAACGGTCCTCATCACGCCCTTCTTTCTTGCAATGCTTGAAAGAGGGTTTCTCTTCCTTTCTTGCCACTAAATTTGCCTTCTTTCCATTCCACTTTCTTTTGTCCTCTTTCCTTGAAGATGATTCCCATGATACACAAACTCTTGTTTTCCCTGCCTCAATGTAAGTTTCTTGAATAGAAACCTCATCAATATTAGTAGGTCCAAACATAAATACAGTGTTACGAATATGTGCAGGTAAACCTCCTATATACTTCATAAGAGTTTCTTGGGTATGTAAAGGAATATCTAACATCAATGCCATTTTATGAAATCCATCGGTGTATTCTTGAACTGTTTGTCCTTTTCTTAGTTTATGAGTTTTCCATTCAATTAAAGCTTTCTCTTTATAACCCAAAGGATATAATTTCTTTCTAAGTGCAGAAAAAAAACTTTTCCATGATGGAAATATATTACCCACTTATTGCGTTCCATTTTTCAACTTGCTTTTCCACTAGATGAGTGTTGTGTCTGCAAGATGAAGCAATGCCAACTTGATTTGAGTTGCCTCATCCTTGACTTGTTGCACACTACAATAAACCTCCATTTGTCTGACCCAATTATCAAGCCTCTCTACATTGACTTCACCATCATACATAGGTAATTCAAATTTCACATCAAGCTTAAGTAAAGGCATTTCATTTTTATGTTTGTGGACATGTTTTCTTGCAGTGGATTTAGAACTTGAACTTAAAGAAGAAGAAGTTAATGGAGAAGAAGGAGGTGTAGGAGTAGTTTGAGGAGGATCCTCTCCTTCTTCATTTTTAACCTTTGAAGATTCACCTAGAACTGGTCTCTTCTGTTCCAAGTAATCCTCATACAAAACCTTCATCATCTTCGAGATGGCGAAGAAAGTCTTTCAAAACTCTTTCTCATCATGAGAAAGACCCTCTTCCGATGCCATCTTCTCACTTTGAGAAGTTATCTTTCTCGATCCAATCTTAGGATTCTCTTCAACAATATCTCCTTCACCATGATTTAGCCTTTCCCTGGTAATCATGCAAACTCAAAAACCAACCGTCACCTAGCTCTGATACCACTTGATCCAAAAAAATATTTTAACGACAATGGTTGAGTTTTAAAGCATGAGTTAATTAACCATTTAGTAAATTGATGAAAGAGGAAGAATTATAGATGAAACATAGCATACATATAAACATATATATATCTAGAAATAATCAGAAGGCAACAACAAACCATAACAAGAGAAGTTGATAACATAGTTCGACAATCTCGCCTACGTCTCTGGGCCTTTATCTCAATGGGTGAGGCTTTCTTATTTATGTTAAAAGATTTAAAATTACATCATAACAGTGAAAATAGGATTACAAACTGATCTAGTCGTGTTCTACCATATCTCAATAACCCAACAAAACTGATGGCACTGAAAATGGATGAAAGGAGATCCCAGAAATGGCCCGCAAAGGTGCTCTCCTCAATGGCTTCCCTCCATAAAAATGGCTTTGGCTTGGAAAATATTCATCATTTCTTTGTTTTTAACCTCTTCCCATGGCTTCAAGAACCTATGGTTTATATAGACTTGAAGTTGGCAACAAAATCCGAACTTCTCTCCAAGATCTGGCCTCAAAAAAGGCCCAAGATCCTCCAAAAATGGCCAAAATCTCCCAATATCAGGCCAAAAATCAATACAAACCATAATACATAGTCAAAAACCCTCTAATGACTAAAATTTTATGGTGCAACCCCCAAACTCTGCGCTCCTAGGCATATGGGTTCTCACCATGTGGCCCCATGCTAACTACTAGCGCGTTGGCCCCCTTAACCGTCGACCCCTGGTTCTCTGCTCTTGGCCCATGTGGCCATATCCTTATCCACGCGCCTGAATCTGTGTTAGCCCCTATTTTAAATATTGTGGTTATGCACCTTGGTCGGTGGGATAGCCTGACCAACCAGACATTAACCGTACTTACCCGCGCAAATGGTTGAAGAACCGAGTCTTATGGCGTGGTCGCATGTTGTTTCATCGAACTGGGAGCTAAGCTCCAACATATGCGCATGCCATTGGTTTTAGGTATGGGACCCGGTCATATAACATAGACACATGGACATGCACCAAGGCTAGGGCTAGGCCCCAACCTTAATCTCCGCCAATGGGACCACCACTTCACTTTAAATATTTAATTTACACCTTATATAACAAGCACCATAGTGGGCAGGCTGGCAGCCTGGCCCTACCCAAAGAGTTCCGACCCGGACCATAGGTCACGAGTTGGATTCTCGTTGAACCCATTAAATTTTGCAACCTACTAACCAATAGTGGGGTTCCACATGGCAGCCTAGGACTAGGCCACATGGCACCTTATAATTCACCCGAACAAGGACATATGTCCACCACTGATTCATCCACCTGTCAACACCACTTCCCAATCAACAACCTATCCATATCAGCATGCCCACACTGCCATGTCACTGTACGGTCATACGGCCTGTGCAGTCAGCTGCCATGTTAGCATTGTACAGACTGTACACTCATCATTTTTTTTTGTCTGTTTGGCAAAATGAATAGACCGTGATATATTTTGCATACGATGTTCGCTTGAGCCCATTTAATTTGTGTTGGGTTTGTATCGACGGGTCCTTCGCTCATGTCTGTTTTGAAGCCATTCTGAGCACTTTTAATTTTAGGCCTTCCTAGACCCATTTTGGTCCTGAGATCCAATTTTGGATTAGTCCACCTTGCAGACTTTCCTTACACTCAATGCCTCAAGTAGTGGTATATTTACTTCAAAAAATAATAATATTCTTTTATGATAGTCCTAGTTTGGGTTAGGCTTCCCCCCCTTCCCCAAAAGTGCATTGATATATTTGAACCAAAATCAGTCAATAATCATTTGCCCTTATTGGCATGGAAGTAGATATAGAGAAGGGATTCCCAAACTCAGTGCAACCCATAATCATTGTAATGTACCCAACCACTCAGAGGCCAAGCTATGCCACTTAAGCCAACAACAACACACCCAACCACCCGCAGGTGAGGGAAGTTGTAGTATAGGGACTCACTTGATAGTGATTTATCTCAATTTGAATCACTTCTAAGTTAATTACGAGACATTAAAACCACATCAGGAAATAAAGATTCATGCCACAACTTAAACTAAGCCATGAAAAATGACAACTGACAAGCATGCATGTTATGAACATTAAATTCAAAGATAAAAAATTACATAGAAAAATAAAACACACATAGTTAAAATAACCATAACAAAGAGCACTTATAGTTTTTGAAAACAAGACACCAACTGGTTGTAGAACAAAGACGTTCCACCCAATCGTAGACAATGTTGTTCCAAGTCTCAACAATAGTGTCACCCAAGAGCCAGGGCTATGAATCCACAAGGATGGTTCCATAATGTCACTCGGCTTCCCAAACCAGTCAACACTCAATCTCTCATGGTCTTCTCAACACCCACAACAATCCAAGTACACTAGCTCTCTTCTACCCAGCCTGCACAACCCAAGAGTATGGACCCCCTTCTCTACCACGTCGTCCCTCAGGTTGTCCATCTCCTTCCATGGATCCAATGCAGTTGGTTGAGAATATCCATGCTGGGACTCTCAGGACTCATAGCTATGAACAAACCTGAGCACATACCAAAGCATATCAGACATGTAGGTCTTGATTCATGGAGGGAATACACCAATAGTCTCTACAACCAACAATACCCTAGTTTGTCTTCAACAATTTGTTCTCCTTTCCCAAGCCAATATTCGAAAGAGGAAAGATGAGTGTGTGGTAGAATGAATGGAGTGAAATCCTAATGAAAGGGTGTGAACATTGAGCAATTGAGTGAATGAGTGCATGAGTAAAAAATGAGTGAATGAGCGAAGCAACCAGCAGAAGAACAAGAACGAGAATGGGAGTGAGAACCCCCCTAACATATTAAGGATGGGTTTATGTAATTCTTGGAATTAAGGAACCACTTGGCCTCCCCCCCCCAAGAAGCTCATGTAATTGTGATTCTCCATTAAGACAGTAATGGGTAAATAAAATATAAAAAAAGTACTTAGCCCCTCAAGCCCCCTCTCTTGTGGAATAATACCCCCCTATAACTCTTGTCCTTGTTCGTCTAGCAGCCAACGATGTATTTATTATTAATAATGATTAAAATATTACATTTCCTAGGCACACTGGCCTCTTAATAATTGATTAGGCACTCTTGCCTTTCATAAATTAACAAAATACAATATTTAATACATGGTTCAAAACTCGAGGTGTTACAATCCTAGATGGGTGGGTGCACATTTAGGTGTTATTTTATGGCAATAAATATTTTTAATGAAACTATTTTCATGAGTATAGTCATTTCACTCAGATTCCAAAAGAAATAAATTACAGCTAGATAAACAACCACATCCATTAGATAATCAACCATCTCCACCAATGAATGAAGTAGGAGACAAGCAATCCCTAGTTGCAAAAAGGATCTTGTCACATGCTTGTAGTCTACCCAAATTTTTCTTTGCAAACATGTGTTCCACCCAGGTTTGTTTCAACACCTGAGGTCATTTGACACTGCATTTCCTCGATTGCAAGGGCTTGACTAACCTACACCTACTACAACCATACTACACATATTCACTTAATATCTAACCATAACTTCACCTTAAGCTACAACAAGCTAGATGCATAGGTAAGTCCAACACAACCTAGTTCATCCAAAGATAGGCATGTGTTCAATTGCAGCCTTAAAACATCCCAGCATTACTTAACACTTAGCCAATATCAATACTTAGCCAATATAATAATGTAGTGAACAATGACATTCAACAAACATAAAGCATCAACAATACACAAGTATGGGTGACACCCAAGGTAGGTGCCTAGTACTTTATTATATGAATAATGTTACAATGTACAACAAAGGAGTGCAACCAAATTCCGACGACTCATTAAAGAGTACAATTACACTAGGCACAAGTGCTAACATGAATTGTCAATCCAACCACTAAAGCAACCACATGACTATCTTATACATGTATTGTCTTCTACTTTGTCTCTCTCATCTATTTCAATTCATCCCACTGTGTCCAACCCTAAACTTGGCACAACCACATGACTCCTTTTTCATTTTTGGTGAATGATACTTTCTTGTATGACTTAGCACTTTTGAGGAATCCTCTTTTTATATTGGACTTGCCTTGCACTTGCAAGCACCTTCGTTCCAAGGTGGACCCAAGTTCCCACATAGCCAAATTTCTTCTCTCGGTGACTTGTCCAAGAATTGTCAACATCCAACAAGTCAACCCAAGTGTACCCAAGTGTTCCCAAGTAATTCCAAGTGTGTGTGGTTCATCCATCCAATTCATCCCAAGTTCGCCCAATCCAACTCGTCTCGGTTCATAAATCCAACTCATCTAGGTCCACTTGGTTCATCTATTCGACATGGCCCAAGTGTGCTTGGTCCACCCAAGTCTGTCTAACTTGGACCAAGTGTGCTTGGTCTGCCCAAGTATATCCAACTCAATCCAAATCTATCCAACTATGCCCAAGTGCATCTGGTAGATGTGTGTCTGATGGATGCATGCCTAGTGGATTTGTTCCTAGTGAGTGTGCCCCATGATTGTGATCCATGAATACTTGTGCTTGAAGGCACTTTGATTGTTTGTTGCAACCCCCAAGTGTGGGTCACCCAAATCCATTGGTTCATATATATTCTAGGCACCCAAGCCACTCAATATCTCTAGTATGCCAAACTTGTCTGTCATGCCAAGTAAATGTTTTTGGATGAGATTTCCCATGAAAACATTCTTTGTCTTTCCTCACCAAGTTTCCTTCCAAGCTTATCTTGGTGCATTAGACTAGTGTGACTTGACAATGTTTTCGGTATGCCTAGTCTATAAGCAAGGGCACCCAACTTGTCCATGGTGTGTCTTTCCAATGAGCCTAGGCACCCAAAACTAACTCTTCTAATCACCTTTTTTCATGTTCATCCATGCTAGTGAATGACCACCAAGGTGATAATATGGTGGAGGCACCCGAAGCCAGTCAAGGCAAGGGCCTTATATCCCCCTTGTAAGGACCCAACTTGAGGTGCCATTGGCAATTGCATAACAGAGGGAACGTTAGGCATATTTGGAAAGTTTTACGATGAGTCCATATGACTTGGTAGCCTTGGTGATCAACTCAGAGTGATTTATGAGATGGTTAAGATGATGTACTAGTGTTTAGGCTAAGAGGACCAAGGATGCAGTCTTTTCGAGTAGGATGGACGATCGATGAGGCATCACATAATAGGATTTGGTTGAGGACAAGACGACTTGGTAATGAGATAGATTATGTTTGTTGTCCATGGCAAAGAAACGATGTTGATAAATGCATTGAATATATGTGAATTCCTAATGAAGTAGGGACATGGCCTTCCTTAACTATCAAGTGTAGGATTAGATAGATGATACCATGGTTGCATGTTGGGCAATTGATTTTTCAAGTAATGTTGGCTCGACGGAGGGGACGATAGGTTTCCTATGGTTAGGTGTCGAAGATGCAACACCACCTATGGTGAAACAAGCACTTTGACATTTAACATGGTTGAACGTTTTTGGCTTGGGTTCAGTCATGAGATGTTGGCTAGATGTATTACTGGTGATACAAGAGGTTTATGGTCATGCCCAAATAGTGAGGTCACATTGGTGTTGTGTGGCGACTAGAATTATTGAGTGGTATGAGATCCTCAAGTAGAACAAAAAGTCTAGTCTGGTGAAAATTAGTATCAAATCTAGGTTCAAATGTGGAAATTACAAAAGTGCATTTTTACCACCAACACCCCTTTCATCGGATGAGCCGATGGGGATATATTGACGAGGATGTCAACAATTCAAGTGGGGGAGAACGTAAGGACTCTATTCGAGGTTCCATTAACAATGGCATGATAGAGAGTATGTCGGGTATACTTGAAAAGTTATACAATGAGACAATATGATTCGGTAGCCTTGGTAATCTACTTACGATGATTTTTGAGATGGTTAGGGCTGTGTACAAGTGCGTAGGCTAGGAGGACCAAGGATGCCTTGTTGATCCAAATGGATCCAAGAAGGCCTAAAAACAAAATTTCTCTTAATTGGATGAAACTAACACCATTATGTCGGGCTCATCGCGTTGATTCCGACCATATATTGTTTTCTGAAAATGGACACCATATGTGAAAGTTGTCGTGTTCTGATCGATTTCCCAAACAAGCAAAAAAAATTCAAAGTCAATAGTCAAAAGGTCGTACTATTGATGTCAGAAGTACGTTAGCATGATGTGGTAGGTGACATTAGAATTACATCAAGATCACATCATCATGATGTCATCATACTAACCTGGCAGCACCAAGAACTGACACATGTTAGGCAGATTTCACATTTTTAGGTTGAGTTGGAAGAATACGGATTTGACACGTGGATTGTATAGACACTGATGTGGAAGTATGTATTCTAATGTGACCCAGTGATATTCTGACATGTGGTAGTATGGATGACAAGTTGGAAGATGACATGGTTGTATAGATTGACAAGTGGCAGTGACGTGGCACGCTTTAGGCGTGACACGTGGAAGGTAGGTTGATTGGCAGGTTGACTTGGCCAGTGATTGTGCATACGGGGCCAATCCAGAGGTGACACGTTGCCCAATCAGAGAGCACCACGTGGCACCTCAGATTTGGCCAAGGTTGGTTGGGTCAAAATTTTGTTTTTCACTTCGCAAGAATCGAACACTTGACCTCCTCCAAGCCAAAGTCATCACAACAACCGACCAACCGTATGATATTTTGTTTGGGTATTAACCACATACCTTTAATAATTGTTTTGAATTTATATGGGTCGGAAGTTTGGGGATAAGCCTTGGTTAGTGGGGGATAGCCCAACCGACCAATGACCATGGACCAGGGCTAGACCAGAGGTTTAGAGCATAGGGGGCCTAATCCCTGGCGACATGATATCCCATGTGACCCAGAGCCAGGGGCTAGGAGTAGATGAATGGGGGTCCAATTGTTTAGTGCTTAGTGCGTGGCCACATGGGCCATCCCATATGACCAGGAGCCTGGAGAAAGGGGATGGCATGCCAAAGTTTTTCAAAAGTGGGTTTTAGCCTATGATTTGGATATTTTGTTGATTATTAGCCTCATATTTGGAGGATTTTGCCCATTTTTTAGGATATGGATCCCTTTTTGAGGCAAAAACTTGGGGGGAAGTTGGGAGATGACCCCCAACTCCAAATATAAAAAATACAAAGGTTTTTGACAACATGAGGAGGTTAAAAAACAACAAAATGTTGAAGATTTTGGAATCTTATGCCATTTTTATGTAGGGAAGCCATTGAGGAAACAAACTTTGGAGGCCATTTCTGGGAGCTACGCTCAACCTTTTTCAATGTCATCAGTTGTGTTGTATTCTTGAGGTTGAGAAGAACATAGCCAGGACATTTTCTAATCCATTTGAGATACTTATGATGTAATTTTGTAGTATTTAAGATTAATAATAAAGCCTCCCCCACTGAAAAAAAGGCTCAGAGACGTAGGCAATATTGTCGAACTCCATTAACAATCTTGGTATTATTGTTTGATGTTCTTAATGTTTACTTTATGTTCTATATTCTTTATGATGGCTGCAACATTATTTCATTAAGATCTCCTTCCTCATTTAAGTTTTTGAATGGTAATTTAACACATGCTTAAAACTCAACCAAGTCTTTTAAAGATCATTTTTGGATCAAGTGGTATCAAAACAGGTTGACAGTTGGTTTTTTGAGTTTGCATGATTTTCAGGGAAAAACTAAGTCATGGTGAAGGTGATATTGTTGAAGGAGATCCTGAGATTGGATCAAGAAAGAGGGTATCTCAAAGTGAGAAGATGGCATCTGAAGAAGGAATGTCTCAGAACGAGATAGATTTTCAAAAGAATTTCTTTTCCATGTCAGAGATGGTAAAGGCCTTATATGATGATTACTTGGAATGAAAGAGGCCTTTTCAAGGGGAATTGTCAAAACAAGACAAAAGTGAAGAAGGAGAGGACCCTCCTAAGCCTCCTCATCCACCTCCTCCACATCCATCATCTTCTTCTTCTTCAAGTACAAGTTCAACTTCTATCACAAGAAAACATTCTCATAAACATAAGAATGATATGCCATTACTTAAGCTTGATGTAAAATTTGAATTTCCCATGTATGATGGGGAAGTCAATGTTGAGAGGATTGATAATTGGTTCAAACAAATGGAAGTTTATTGCAGTGTGTAACAAATCAAATATGAGGCAACCCAAATCAAATTGGCATCGCTTCGTCTTACAGGCACAACACTCATCTGTTGGCAGAGTAAGTTGCAACATGGTACTCAGCAAGTTGGTAATGTATTTCCATCATGGGAAGATTTTTTTTTTGCACTTAGAAATTAGTTTTATCCTTTGGGGTATAAGGAAAATGATTTAATTGAATAGAAAAGTCTTAAACTAAGAAAAGGACAAACGGTGCAAGAATACACAAATGAATTTTGTAAGATGGCATTAATGTTAAATATTCCATTACATACACAAGAAAATCTTATGAAGTATATTGGAGGTATACTTGCACATATTCATATCACTGTATTTATGTTTGGACCTACTAATATTGATGAGGTTTCTATTCAAGCAACGCATATTGAAGCAAGGAAAACAAGAGTTGGTGTATTAGGGGAATCGTCTTCAAGGAAAGAAGACAAAAGAAAGGGAATGGAAAGAAAGCAAATTCAACAAAAATGAAGGAAGATAAACTCTCTTGCAAGCATTGCAAGAAAGAAGGGCATGATGATGACCATTGCTCGAAGTTGCATCCAGGGAAGAGACCGAAGTGGTTAAAAGAGAGGAAATGGAGGAAAATAGTTGTATCAACAACACGACCAATAGAGTTGGGGTATGATTTAGGTGATGAGACTAAGATCACAACAATTGGTTTGTCAGGTAAAATTGGTGATGGATATGATTCTAGAAGTAAATTGTTTCATATAAGGGTCATAATGAAACATACTGAGATCGATACATTGATAGATAGTGGGTATCAATCTAACTTAATTTCAGAGGAAGTGGTTAGGAAATTTGGATTAAACACTAATATGCATCACAAACCTTATTCACTTAATTGTATAAGCAAAGATCACAAATTTCCCATAACAAAGCAATGTATCATAAAATTTGCAATTACATGTAAGTACGTGGATGAAGTAACATGTGACGTGGTGCCACTAGAAACACGTGGAATGGTCTAAGGAAGCCCTTATTTATATGATCGCAAAGCAATCTTCTATAGAGAATATAATCAATATCACTTAACTAAAGAAGGAAATGAATATGTTGTACATGTTCATCACATAAAAGAAAATCAAACTCTTCGAACAATGGAACAATTAAGGAAAGCAGCTTATGCAAGCAACAAACCTATAATTGTGCCAATTAAAGTAGTTGATCTTAAGCATGAACATGAGATGGTTGTA
Source organism: Picea sitchensis (assembly GCA_010110895.2). Classification (NCBI taxonomy): domain Eukaryota; kingdom Viridiplantae; phylum Streptophyta; class Pinopsida; order Pinales; family Pinaceae; genus Picea; species Picea sitchensis. Next base: position 181,123 of record SNQJ01S0004040.1, on the reverse strand, counting down.
GAATGGAAGTTCAATCATACTTTGCTTCAATATTTAATGTCGTGCAAGGACATCAAACATATTGGTTCAGTTTCAGTCATATTTTTTATGTTATCACTGCTAATGTTTTTTACATGGATGGTAGTGGATTCAGTAATATGTGAAAGAGTTCAAGTGGCTAACAATATGCTTTCAATTTTCATGGTTATTATGAAATTGATTATTATGTGACAGGTGCACAAGACAAAGTTTAAAGACAAAGGAAAAATGGGGAGGCCTATCCCACACTTGATGATTGGTTAATATCCTTTTGGAGGACCAAAAGGTCTCAGTGGGGAGGCATGATCCAAATGGATCCAAGAAGGCCTAAAAATAAAAGTTCTTAGAATAGGAATAAACCAATGCCATTGCATCGCGATCATCATGCCGATTCCGTCCATATATATTTTTTTCCTAAAATGGACACCGTATGTGAAATTTATCGTGTTCTAATCGATTTCCCAAACAAGCAAAAAAAAGTCAAAGTCAACAGGTCGTACAACAGTATGTCATCATGATGTGGTAGGTGATGTCACCATGACATAATGATGGCATCAACATGACATCATCATGTTGACGTGGTAGCACCAGGAGCTGACACATGTCAGGCAGATTTTCCATGTTCAAGTTGAGTTGGCACAGTACGGATTCGACATGTGGATTATACAGACACTGACGTGGAAGTAGATACACTGATGTGACCCAGTGACAGTCTGAGATGTGGTAGTATGGGTGACAGGTTGATCAATGATGTGTCTTTACAGATTGATAGGTGGAAGTGATGTGGTACGCTCCAGGCATGACATGTGGCAGACAGGTTGACTTGGTAGGTGATTGTGCATCTAGGGCCAATATGAAGGTGATACGTGGCCCAATCAGAGGGTGCCACATGGAACCCCAAATTTTTCCAAGGTTGGCTAGGTCAAAAATGGTTTTTTCACTCTGCAGGGATCGAATGCTCGATCTCCTCCATAGAGAAAGACTTCGCAACAACTAGACAATCGTAAGAGCTTATGTTTGGGTCTTAACCATATACCTTTAATAATGGTTTTGAATTGATGCGGGTCAGAAGTTTAGGGATAATCCCTGGTCGACAGGGAATAACCCGACCGACCATGGCTGGATCAGAGGTTTAGGGCACGAGGGCCTAACCCCTGGACACATGATATCCCATGTGACCGAGAGCCAAGGGCTAGGGAAGACGAATAGGGGTCTAATTGTTTAGTGCGTGGCCACATGGGTCATCCCATATGACCAAGAGCCTAGATAAAGGGGGTTGGCGTGACAATTTTTTTCAAAAGTGTGTTTTAGCCTATGGTTTGGATATTTTGTTGATTATTAGCGATTTTTGGAGGATTTTGCCCATTTTTTAGGATCTGGAGCCCTTTTCGAGGCCAAATCTTGGGGGGAAGTTGGGAGATGACCCACAACTCCAAAGATATAAAAACCAGATGTTTTTTACAACATGAGTAGGTTAAAAACCAACAAAATGCTGAATATTATGGAAGCTTATGCCATTTTTATGCAAGGAAGCCATTGAGGAAGTGAAATTTGGAGGCCATTCTAGGACCTACGCTCAACCTTTTTCATTGTCTTCAATTGTGTTGGTTTCTTGAGGTTGATCAGAACACAACCAAACAAAGTTTTAATCCATTTTAGATACTTCTGATGTAATTTTGTAGCATTGAAGATTAATAAGAAAGCCTCCTCCACTGAGACAAAGGACTAGAGACGTAGTAAATCTTGTCGAACTTCGTTAACAATCTTGGCGTTATGGTTTGATGTTCTTAATGTTTAATTTATGTGATGTATTCTTTATGATGGTTGTAACATTCTTTCATTAAGATCTCCTTCCTCATTTATTTTTTTGAATGGTAATTTAACACAGGCTTAAAACTCAACCAAGTCTTTTAAAGATCATTTTCGTATCAAGTGGTATCAGAGAAAGTTGAAAGTTGGTTGTTTGAGTTTGCATGATTACCAGGGAAAAAATAAGTCATGGTGAAGGCGAGATTGTAGAAGGATATCCTGAGATTGGATCGAGAAAGAGGCCATCTCAAAGTTAGAAGATGACATCTGAAGAAGGAATGTCTCAGAACGAGATAGAGTTTCAAAAGACTTTCTTCACCATGTCAGAGATGGTAAAGGTCTTATATGATGATTACTTGGAATGCAAGAGGCCTTTTCAAGGGAAATCATCAAAACAAGACAAAATTGAAGAAGGAGAGGACTCTCCTAAACCTCCTCATTCACCTCCTTCATCTCCATGATCTTATTCTTCTTCAAGTACAAGTTCAACTTCTACTACAAGAAAACATTGTCATAAACATAAGAATGATATGTCATTACTTAAGCTTGATGTAAAATTCGAATTTCCCATGTATGATGGGGAAGTCAATGTTGAGAGGCTTGATAACTGGGTCATACATATGGAAGTTTATTGCAGTGTGTAACATATAAAGATGAGGCAACCCAAATAAAATTGGCATCGCTTCGTCTTGCAGGAACAATAATCATCTGGTGGCAGAGTAAGTTGCAACATGGTACTCAACAAGTTGGTAATGTATTTCCATCATGGAAAGATTTTATTTTTTCACTTAGAAAGTCATTTTATCCTTTGGGTTATAAGGAAAAGGCTTTAATTGAATGGAAAAGTATTAAACTAATAAAAGGATAAACGATGGAAGAATACACAGATGAATTTTGTAATATGGCATTAATGTTAAATATTCCATTACATGCACAAGAAACTCTTATGAAGTATATAGGAGGTTTAGCTGCACATATTCGTAACATTGTATTTATTTTTGGACCTACTAATCTTGATGAGGTTTATGTTCATGCAACGTTAATTGAAGCAGGGAAAAAAGGAGTTTTCGTATCAGGGGAATCGTCTTCAATGAAGGAAGACAAAATAAAGGGGAATGGAAAGAAAGAAAACTCAACAACAATGAAGGAAGAGAAGCTCTCTTGCAAGCATTGCAATAAATAAGGGCATGATGATGACCATTGCTGGAAATTTCATCCAGAGAAGAGACCGAAGTGGTTCAAAGACAGGAAAGGGAGTCAAACAGCTGCAACAACAATGCGACCAACGTACTTGGGATATGATTCAGGTGATGAGACTAAGATCACATCAGTTGGTTGGTCAAGTAAAATTGGTGATGGATATGATTCTAGAATTAAATTGTTTCATATAAGGGTCATAATGAAACATACTAAGATTGATACATTGATAGATAGTGGATCTCAATCTAACTTAATTTCAGAGGAAGTGGTTAAGAAATTGGGAGTAAACACTAAGATGCATCAGAAACTCTATTCACTTAATTGGATAAGAAAAGATCACAATTTTCCCATAACAAAGTAATGTATCATAAAATTTTCAATTACATCTAAGTATGTTGATGAAGTAACATGTGATGTGGTGTCGCTAGAAACATGTGGAATGATCTTAGGAAGCCCTTATTTATATGATCACAAATAAATATTATACATGGAACATAATCAATATCACTTAAATAAATAAGGAAATGAATATGTTGTACATGCTCATCACATAAAAGCAAATCAATCTCTTCAAACAATGGAACAATTAAGGAAAGTAGCTTATGCAAGCAACACACCTATAATTTTGCCAATTAAAGCAGATGATATTAATAATGAAAATGAGATGGTTGTAGAATGGAAGTTCAATCATACTTTCCTTCAAGATAATTTAATGTCGTGCAAGCACATCAAACATATTTGTTCATTTTCACTCATATTTTTGATGTTATTGCTGCTAATGTTTTGTACATGGATGGTAGTGGATTTAGTAAGATGTGAATGAGTTCAAGTGGCTAACAATATGCTTTCAATTGTCATGGTTATTATGAAATTGATTATGATGCGGCAGGTGCATAGGACAGATTTTGAAGACAAAGGACAAGTGGGGAGGCCTATCCCGCACTTGATGACTGGTTAATATCCTTTTGGAGGACCAAAAGGTCTTAGTGGGGAGGCGTGATCCAAACGGATCCAGGAAGGCCTAAAAATAAAATTTATCAAAATTGGATTAAAACAACGCCATTACATCGGGGTCATCATATCAATTCTGTCCATATATTGTTTTCTGAAAATGGACATCGTATGTGAAAGTTATTGTGTTCTGATCAATTTCCCAAACAGGCAAAAAAAAGTCAAAGTCAACAGGTCATACTATAGACGTTAGAAGTGTGTCAGCATGATGTGGCAGGTGACATCAGCATGATGTCATGATGATGTCAACATGACCTCATCATGTTGATGTCACAGCACTAAGAGATGACACGTGTCAGGCAGATTTGGTGTTTCAGGTTGAGTTGGCACAATACAAATTTGACATGTGGATTGTACGAACGATGACATGGAAGTTTGTACGCTGACATGACCCACTGACAGTCTGACACATGGAAGTACGGATGGAAGGTTGGTCGATGATGTGGCTATATGGATTGATAGGTGGCAGTGATGTGGCATGCTCTGGGCGTGACACGTGACATACATGGTGACACTGTAGGCTAACTGGTAGGTGATTGTGCATACGGGGCCAATCCAAAGGTGACATGTAGCCCAATCAAAGGGTGCCACATGGCACCCTAGATTTATCCAAGGTTGACTAGGTCAAAGATTTTCTTTGCACTCCGTAGGAATTGAACACTTGACATCCTCCATAGCCAAAGACTTCGCAACAATCGACCAATCGTCTGAGCTTCCATTTGGGTCTTAACCATATACCTTTAATAATGGTTTTGAATTGATGTGGGTCGAAAGTTTGGGGATAGGCCTTGGTCGGTGGGGGATAGCTTGAAAAACTAGGGGCCATGGACTAGGGCTAGACTAGAGGTTTAGGGCACTGGGGGCCTAACCCCTGGCCACATGATATCCCATGCAACCCGGAACCAGGGGCCAATGCAGATGAATAGGGGTCTAATTGTTTAGCACCTAGCTCGTGGCCACATGGGCCATTCCATATGACTAGGATCCTAGAGAAAGGGGTTTGGCATGCCAATTTTTTTCAAAAGTGGGTTTTATCCTATGGTTTGGATTTTTTGTTGATTATTAGCCTGATTTTTGGAGGATTTTAGCCATTTTTGAGGATCTAGAGCCCTTTTTTAGGCCAGATATTGGGGGGAAGTTGGAAGATGACCCCCAACTCCAAATCTATAAAAAATAGAGGTTTTTGAAAGCGTGAGGAGGTTCATAAACAACATAATTCTTAAGATTTGGAATCTTATGTTATTTTTATGTAGGGAAGCCATTGAGGAAGCGAACTTTGGAGGCCATTTCTGAGAGCTACGCTCAACCTTTTTCAATGTCGTTGGTTGTGTTGGATTCTTGAGGTCGAGAAGAACACAACCACACCAGTTTGTAATCCATTTGAGATAATTCTGGTGTAATTTTCCAGAATTGAAGATTAATAATAAAGCCTCGCCCACTGAGACAAAGGCCTGGAGACATAGGCAATCTTGTCGAATTCTATTAACAATATTGGCGTTATGGTTTGTTGTTATTAATGTTTAATTTTTGTTCTGTATTCTTTATGATTGCTACAACATTCTTTCATTAAGATCTCCTTCCTCATTTAATTTTTTGAATGGCAATTTAACACATGCTTAAAACTCAACCAAGTATTTTAAATATGATTTTTGGATCACTTGTTAAGTAGGATGAATGATCAATGAAGTACCATATAGAAGGATTTAACGAAGGAAGGAACATCTTGGAAATGTGATAGGTTTTGTGTGTTTCCCATGGAAAATAAAAAATATTGATAAGTGCATTGAATATATGTGAATGCTTGATGAAGTAGGGACATGATGTTCCTTGATTATCACATTTATGATTAGATGGATAATGGCATAGTAACACATTTTGTAGTTAGTTGTTCAAGTATGATTGGCTCAGAAAAGGAGACAATATGTTGCCTATGGTTGGGTGGAGATGATGCAACATCACATATGGTAAAAACAAAACTATGACATTCCACACAGTTGAATGTGCCTATCTTGGGTTCGGTTAGGACATGTCAGTTAGAATTATTATGGGTGATACAAGTAGTTTATTTTCATGCCCAACTAACGAGGTCACACCAGTTATGTGAGATGACTAGGCATATTGAGTGGTATCATGTGCTCAAGTGGAATGAAAAATCTATCCCATGACACTCCCACACTAAAAATCATTTCCATCCTTGGTAACTTCCTCAATGCCTGCTATCCTCCAATTTTGTTTCTTTCTACTTCGTCTGCAATCTAAATCCAACATTGATGTGACTACCTATTGCAAAATCCTTAAGAACTTTTATTCTTTTGAATATGTCACCTTCCACTGTAGTTACAATGTAAATCCAACACTTTTGCAACTGTCTACTGCTACTACGACTGTAATCCAACGTTCGTCAAGAAGATTGTCAAAACATCCAAGTGTTGCACCATTTGAAATTAGTACTACATTAATACTTTGACTAACTTGCCATATTTCTATGCATTGATCTCCCTCATGAATGTTGCAACTTGGGAGTCCTCAATTCAACTTCCTGAGAATGCATGTCTTCATGGCCAAAATGATCACTTTGTGTTGCACTCCAGTCTTCCTATAAAACTCTATTGGATCAAGGGAAGGTCACCACCTTTGCCTCCAACTGTCAAGTCACTTGTTGTAACTCAACACTCTAACTTCTTCATTGAACTTGGCACCTTTTTCTTGGTGCACTTAGGCTCCACTACCAATTCGAAGGCATTAGATGTTGCTAAATTCAATATTCAAGAAGAGGGTGACAAATGGTCATCACAACTATTTCCCTCAACTTCTCTAACAATATGTCAAAAGTGCTCTAAGTCAGATGAGCCAACTGAAAGACTTACATACCTCTTTCTTAAGAGAGGTACATCTACACCAATACTTATGTTACCTTCAACCAATGATCCATGATCTCTGGATCATCTTGGTAATAATCCTCAAATTGTTGAAGGAGCACTCTTCCTCATCCTAGGTCCCCATATACAAATGTGAGTGAGCATCATTCTTGTCAACTTGGTCTTCTTTCCTAGCTGCATCAGCTAGGTCTAATGTGCTTGTTTTCTTTGTCCACTCCTTCATTGCCTCCATATATCCACATATAAATGAAATATGTTTCTCCTCTAAGAAAGACTTGTCCATTTCTTTGGCATTGGCAGTGTGGTTGCACAAGGAAAGTGTAATGATCCCAAGCCATTATGCAAGGATCATCACTATTTTGGTGTCTTTTAAAAACTTTTTCTGAGTGAGGTATTTCATCAAACACTTTGTTGATCTACCTTTTAGATGTGTTTATATGTGTGTATGCAGAAAATAACAGAAAGAGATAACCGTATGCAGCAAATAATGTAAAGAGATAACCATGGAACATACCTCAACCATATGCAATAAGATAGGACAAGCCAAACATCTCAATTTCTTTTTATTCATAAATAGAGAAACATGCTACAATAAAGATGCCGATCCAGAATGCTCAACAGATGGGCCAAGAAGATAGACAATAGGATAAGAGTCGCTACAAAATGCTCCTCGCTAATACAAATATGCCTCCAAAGGTTGAATGAGAAATGAAGATCAATACAAGCAGCCCTGAATGCCAAACTCTCAAATTTAAGACGTTACTCTCCAATAGAAGGCCAAACCTCAATAACTCGACGCCTCGCCAAAAGTGTCCAATCACCCTAATAAATATGCCAACCGATAGACCGGGTGATGGCAGAACAACCCAGTTGACCTAATCTCCAATATCCCTCTCAATCTCTCAGATCCTAAATTCCCCAATCAATGGTGCACCCTAATCGATGATTTAGATAATTCGCCCTCGGCCAGTGTCCAATCACCCTAATAAATATGCCAACCGATAGACGGGTGATGGTAAGAACAACCTAGTTGACCGAATCTCCAAGATCCCCATCAAACCATGTAGATCTGAACTCCTCCAGTGAATTTTGTGCCCCACTGGATGACTGAACTCCTAGATAATTCACTGGCCGCCAAAAGTGTCCAATCACCCTAACAAATATGCTAACCGATAGACGGTGATGGTAAGAACAACCCAGACCGACCTCTAAGATCCCCAATCTCTCGATCCGGAATCCCCACCTAATGGTGCACCAATCGAATCCCCTCAACCGGTGTCTCTATCTCAAGACATGAACCGATGTAGAACTTCCAAACGAAGTAGATCTAGAACTAGAATGGTGTGGGAGAGTATTGCATCTCCGAGACCAAGCTGTAATGCCAGGTGGAATCTTTCACCACCTAATCATCCTCTAGGGTTTGTTGTGTCAAAACCCTCAAACTCAAGAGATGGCCTCTACTCAGCTGTAAAGCTTTTAGATATCAAACCGATAAACATACATGAATCATGAGTAGAGGCCCCGTCTTCCTTTTATACTTTTTTCTCTCACCTTGTCCCTCCAAAGCACCTTCATTTTTAATATTTATTTAACTAATTAAATCACTTAATTAATTAATTAACCTTTTTACTCAGAAATATCCTTATTCTCCTCAGGCTTCCTTGGCCACGAAAGTCACTTCTAGCCATCCCATCATGTAGTTCTGATCCTCCCTATTCCAATGAGCTATTACACCCAGAGGTTCCTCCAAGTAATGTGCCCCAAATTTCTTCAAGATTTTTAATTAACTTTATAGCTCAAAATAGTCAAAACCATGAAAATCGTCGGAATGCAACAAAACCAAGCCAACTTATGAATAATGGCTCATAATGATGGAATATGATGATAAATCTAACCAACCCCACAATGCCTCTCAAATACCCTCAGACCGCTAAAACATCCATCCGGCTACTCGGGTCATCATAAGCCTCTGCTCGATTGAGGATGTCCCAAAGTGGGGACATTACAGCCCTCCCTCGGCTAGAAAATTGCTTGTCCTCAAGCAATAGCCAAATCCACTCAACTAAAATGCCAGTGTCCCATGTCCACCAGGATATACGCGAGAACCCTCGGCCGAAAGATCTAACAATAGTGCACTCCACCCCCGGATCCCATATCAGGAAATGAACCGCAATACTCTGGCTATTAGTCCTCGAAGATATCAACCCTGTGAACCTTTTGCATATGACACATGGATTCATCTCGAAATGAGTCCATCCTACAAATCTCTACCAAGATCCACACTACTTCCATCAATTGGTAATATACGATGCCTGATCGAGGTGATGCAAGACCTTCGAGTCCCTCCAAGAGATGCAGACTCCTCTCAACATCAAGATCAATGGAGTTAGAATAACTTTCCCCGCAATGGTCCACTCTCCCCTATAGGTCAATGAACTACTCAATCCTACAAAACCTGGGTCCCATGCTAGCCTCTGGCTTCAAGTAGACATCCTCATGCCGACATCAAGATCAAGACTGAATTGACTGTCAGCTCTCGCATACATCCTAATCCTCCTCTCTCTTGATCCTCAAACCTAAATACCCGTGGACCATCGACCCGTCCAGAAACTGTATCTTTATAGGTGTCTCTGTAGAAGAAGCACCTATTCAAACATCTCCATGCCCTATCATATCGATCAAGGAAGGAAGTCTCGCCTACGTAACGCACTGCAGACCCACTCCAAACCAAAACCAAGGTGGAGTGTGTGAATCTATGGTGCAACCTGGATCATCATGAACATCCTGCTGACAAAACAGACTCCTGGATCCCATAGAAAAATTGGAAATTCATCACCTACCTCTAACCGCTTCTTTGTGTAGACTAATGATCACAAAATCCCTCTATGCCTGACCTCATCCCTCATGCCCCCGGCTAATGATAAATGTGTCGCAAAGGATAAACATATATGTAGTCAGATCAGAGACCGGAGGTGTCACATGCTTTTTCAATCCTAAGGATTCAACCAGAAGCTCTTCCATCTATCATGGATAGATGCCTCCTGTGGTCATCACCAATCCCAACCATCCAATACAACCGAAGGTATCCCATCCGGGATCGCTGGTCAACCAACCTCCCTCTCTCATCTCTCATGCAAATTGGGCCGGAAATGGTGAAGGGGATCCCCCATGACTATGTGTTGTTGCAAATGAGGGACATCTGCATACTCCCCAGGTGCCCCTCTCTACAAGGCACTATACCCCTCAAAATCTCACCATACATCTCGACATGTCTCTGGGAACTATCACTCATCACTATATGCTCCCACATACTCATGTCGTCTCCCCAGATGACTCATGCTACATCATAGATCCGGGTTGTACTACTGGATCAACCTCTTACATGGGAGGTCAACCACTCCCAAGACACAAATGTAAGTGTCCTCCATTAACTGGTGCTCATCCGCGACTACAACATCCTCTATCAACATGATCGACCGGGATACATTTGAGGTCACCGAGACAGTATGAACTGGATCTCCTCGGCGCATCTCCTCGGGCAGACTATCCGATTCAGACTTCTGATTCTGAGGAGCGCTCGTGGTGCTCTCTAAGAATCCTCGCGCTCAACCTGCGAGTCGGTCCATCTCCAACTCTTGCTCCTTCAAGGCCCTGTGATACATCTCACCAACCCTCGCGATAATCCACACCACAACAACCGGGCCGTGCCTGGCCTCATCAGACAATTTCCCCGAGGAAAATCATCCATGGGAAATGCTCCATCTGAGCTACCCTGTGCCACTGATGCCCTCCAGCAGTAATCTGTTATCAATGCATGCATGCCATCAATGCGCTTGGTGGTTGTCATGATCATATCCTCATTGAATCTCAACTGTGTTTCTAAGTGGTTTGACTCTTGATCATAGTCATGCGGAGGTGTTACTTCATGCTCCTCACTGCTAGTGTGAACCATGCTAGTGCCAACTCTAGAATTCCCAAAAACACCCTTTGCATAATATGACGTGCTGAACTGTCCACTGTATATTGTGTTGTTGGGTACTCCTATATACCACTGCACCCCATCACTAGGGTGCTATTCCCTCAATCACATCAGATCATGTATGAGCAAATTATCCTCCCTGCACTAACCTACTACTATCATTCCGCGTCGATCCTATATAGCTAAGTGTCCAAACACGACATTCGGCACAACCAACAATAAAGAGTGCATCCTCATCAATGGGAGGTCGATCCCCGAAGCGGTGCTCCATCAATCTATCGTACCCTCTCGGGAACCTCGGGCTTTCAACCAATGGAGTCTCCAATACCTGTGACTCAATCCCCTCCTCGGCTGACCTGTGAGGTCAACTCCCCGTGCATCCCGTACTCCTCCCCGACCTATGGGTCCACCCGTCCATGGTGTGCATCCCTCGCTACTAAGCTCATCCATCATACCGTCGTGCCACGGATCTCCTCATGTGACATGGCTAACATGGGTGTCTGAACAAGTGATAGATGTGTCACGACACTCATAGGAAGCTCATCATCTCTAGGTGCTAACACATGTGACTCACTAGTGTCACCACACCTAAGGCGTAAGGTCAATGGTATATGATAAGTTCCGCTGAGACACTGCATGCTATTGTCCCCGCTCCATCCAAATGCCTATCCGGCCACCAAGGGTCATCATCCTCCTCAAGCATGCACACATCCATAGCCTCTATGCAAGAATAATCATCGCTATCCTCTGAGGTAGAGTCAATATCACTAGGCTCTATGCAAGAGTCACTATCATCATCTAATCGCTTCCTAATCATCATCACTATCGTAGTGTACCTCAATGATATGCTTTCTACCACCCCTACACCTATGATTTGGTTCCTAAGGCACTCTTGCAACCAGAGAAAATTTTATGCGTCTTTATGTGGTGTACTTTCATTTCCTTCCATCTAGTTGCTCTGCCTCCCTCTGCTATGCGGGTCCAATATGTCACCTCATCTTCACTCCAACCAGGGTTTTTCATGGATATAAACTTTTGAGCGTTATTAGAGGCCCAAGTCTCACAAAGTGCATGATATTCTATTTCACAACTCACAGCCTATTCCAACAAAATCAGACCCTATATTTCCTTATAGAAGATCCTCAGCCGGCAGAGTCTAAGCATTCCGATAGCTCACCGTACGATCCCGCCATTATGCAAGATCATCAATGCTTTTGGTGTCTTTTAAACTTTTCTAGAGGTATTTCGCTGCACTTTGTTGATCTACCTTTTAGATGTGTTTATATGTAGTGTATGCAGCAATAAATGTAAAGAGATAACCATGGAACATATTTCAACCATATGCAATAAGATAGACAAGCCAAAACATCTCAATTCTTCTTTATTCATAAAATAGAGAACCTCATAATGTAAGATGACCGGAATGCTCAACGATGGCCAAGAAGATAGACAATAGATAAGAGTCGCTACAAAATTCGCTAATACAAAAGATGCCTCCCTAAAGGCCTAATGAGAAATGAAGATCAATACAAAAAATCTGAATGCCAAACTCTCCAAATGAAGAATGCCACACTCCAATAAAAGGATGAAACCCTCAATAACTCGGACCTTTGCTGCTGTGTCCAATCAATTCTAATAAATATGCCAACTACAGACGTGATGGTAAGAACAACCTCCAGTGACCGAATCTCTACATCCTCTCAATCTCTCAGAGATCTAAAATTTCACCCATGGTGCACCCCACCGATGATCAAACTCCTAGATATCTGCCCTGCTGCCAGTGTCTAATCACCTAAATATGCTAACCGATAGATCGGTGATGGTAAGAACAACCTAAGTGAACGAATCTCCAAGATCCTCTCAAACCCTATGGATCTAAAACTCCTCCAATGAATGGTGCACCCCACCGATGATCAAACCCTAGATAATTCAAATTTCGCCGCCAAAAGTGTCGAATCACCCTAACAAATATGTTAACCGACATAGATCGGGTGATGGTAAGAACAACCTGTGTGACTAAATCCTGCGATCCTCTCACCTCTCAGATCCAAATCATCAATGGTGCACCCTAATCGAATCCCTCAACCGGGTGCTTCTCTATTCATCTCGGCAGACATGAAACTGACATGTAGAATCTCCTACAACCGGAAGTATCCGAACTAGAATGGTGTGGAGAGTATTGCATCTCCAGACCCGCTTACTGCTTAGTGGAATCTTTCACCACTGAACCGCCCTCTAGGGTTTGTTAAGTCAAAACCCTCAAACCCCCAAGAGATGGGTCATCTAGCTAAAGCCAGATATCAAACCGATAAACATACATGAATCATAGTGAGTAGAGGCCCTGCCTCTTTTTATACATTTTAATACCTTGTCCCTCCAAAGTGACTTAATTTTATTATTTAATTAATTAATTAAATCACTTTAATTAATTAATAACTACCTCCTCGAAAAATATCCTATCTCTCCTTGTATTTCCTTTGGCCACTGAAAAGTCACTTCTAGCCATCCCATCCTCAGAAGTGTTCCTCCCGACTCCAATGAGATATTACACCAAGAGGTTCCTCCAAGTAATGTGCCCCAAATGCCCTCTTCGATTTTAATTAACTTATAGCTCAAAATAGTCAAAATCATGAAAATCGTCGGAATGGAACGAAACCAAAGCCAACCTGTGCGGAATGGCTCATAATGATGGAATATGATGATAAATTCCAACTGGACCCCACAATGCCTCTCAAATACCCCTGTACTCTCTAAAACATCCATCTGGCTACTCTGGTCATCATAAGTCTCTACCCTGTGATGATGTCCCAAAGTGGGGACATTACAGAAAGGACTTCACCTGTTCATCAAAGTTGTCAAGTTTCCTCCCACAACTCAACATGTTTTTCAAGGTGTTGATGCACTAGTGCCTTCTTGCACATTATCCTACGTGTTGAACAACAAGCTACCTAACCTGAAATCAACATGGAGAAAAGGATGACATGTTTCCATCGCAAGTTTCATCCTTATAACAAAACATCTCCTCCTTTTTCTTTCCTTTCATCAAACTTGGCACCTATACAAGTGCCTTAGGCTCCACTACCTGCTCCTAGGTAGCCATCCACCTATGGCTTTGATCAGTAAATGGAAGATGGTATGTGGCTATCAGACCACCTCCAATAACTATAACAAGGATTTCCCTAGTATCCACTATGGGATTCATCCTTGAAAATTGTTGTTGATATCCTCCTTTCAAGAAATTTCCCAAACCTATTGTCAAGGCATCCAGAACATGCAACGTTATCTTTGAATTATGTTTCACTTGCACTGCTCCTAACGTTTTTGGCTTTGATTTCAAAGTTGGTTTCACTTGGACTTATTCCAAGTCTTCCAATTTCTTCTTCAAAGAATAATCCATTGCAAAATGATTTAGGTAACACATGAAGAAAGCAACAATATTACCTTTGGACTTAGACAAATTTGGCTACTCCATGCAAACAAACTATCTTGGCTACTTATTGCACCAAAGCACTAAGTTTATGTTTTTTAATCTTAAAGACACTTTGTAGTCACTTTCCAAACTCATCCCAAACCATACTACTTTTCTTCAAGTTCACTCACATGTGATGAAGAATGCTTGAACGGCTCTAAAATCACTTGTCTCAGTAGGGATAGTGGTGAAGACAACCAAAACTATCACATAATCAACTTTGATAATATGCTTTGATACCACCTGTCATAGACCTACAGTCTGCCTAAATTTTTATTTGCAAACATGAGTTCCACCCAAGTCTGTTTCGACACCTCAATCTATGTATCACTGCCTTTATTTGGCCGCAAGGGCTTGGCCACCTTGTCTCTACTAGAACTAGACTATGCCTTTTCACTTAAGGTTTTCCCATAGCTTCACCTTAAGCTACAACAAGCTAGATGGACAAATAATTCCAACTCAACCTAGTTCATCCAACAATAGGCATGCATCTAATAGTAGAATTAAAACATCCCAACGATACTTAAAACTTAACCAATATCAATACTTATCCAATACACATTAATGCAAGGAACAATGACATTCAAGAGACATAAAGAATCCACAATACAAAAATATGGGTGGCACCAAAGGAAGATGCATAACACTTTATTATATGATGAATGTTACAATGTGCAATAGAGGAGCACGAAGACCTTCATGCGGTGCATTTACAGAATACAATTCCACAAGGCACAAGTGCCACCAAGAACTATCAATTCAACCCGTGAAGCAATCATAGAACTATATCCTACAAGACATTTTTTCTTCTTTATCTCACTAAACTAATGCAATTTGTCCCACTGTGCCCAACTCTGGACTTGATACAACTGTAGAAATCCTTTTTCACTCTTTGTCCCAAGATGGACCCAAGTGCCCACATAGAGAATTTGCTTCTCTTGGTGATTTTGTTTCCAACCATCCATGTCCAACAAGTGCACCCAATAGTGTGCCCAAGTTTACCCAAGTGCATCCAATATGTTCATCCAATTCGTCCCAAGTCCGCCTATTCCAACTTGCCTCGATCCGGCCATCCAACTCGTCTCGGTCTGTCCATCCAAATTATCTTAGTCCACCTATTCCTTTCATCCAACTCAACCCAAGTAAATCCAACTCAGTCCAAGTGCACCTAGTCTTCCCAAGTCCATTCAATTTGGACCAAATCCATTCAAATGTACTTAAACCATATGAGTCCACCTAGTTGCACCCAAGTGAATTTGTTGGAAATGAGTCTGACGGATGCTTGGTGGATGTGTGCGCAACGAGTGTTCCCTAGGATTGTGAACCACGACTACTTGTGCACGAATTTACTTTGATCATCCATCACAACCCCCAAGTGTGGGCCGCCCAACTCATAGTCTATGCCCCAATCCACTCAAGCTCTCTATGTCAATCTTATCCATCATTCCAAGTGCATGTTTGTGGATGATGTTGCCCATGGAAACCTTCTTTGTCTTTCCTCACCTAGTTTTCTTCCAAGATTTTCTTGGTGTATCAAACTAGTGTGCACTACCAATGCCTATGGTGCACCCAATCTATGAGCAAGGGACCTTGACTTGTCAATTTTGCGCATTGAGAATGAGGCAAGGAACCCAAAACCGACTCTTCTAGCCATAAACTTTCCATCATGTCTATTGAAAACTATAGCCTGAAAAACAACTTCCACACAGGTTTCATGTGAACATGTGAGAAGTAGTTCAAGATATTTTTTAAAAGTAATTCTATTTTTATAAAAGTAAATTATTTTTTGTAATTCACTTTAGTTAAAAAGTGAAAGTCTTATTTTTACAAATTGAGTCTAAAAAGTGTATTTCATGCATGTATGACTTAGACTAGAAGTAAAGTAAAAAATATATCAGGGTTTTTGTCTCACCTAAAACTATAAATATAGGTCAAGATAGAGAGTTCACACACATGAACAATTGAGCAAGCTGAGTGACTGTGTGTGTGAGAGAGAAGGAAGCCAAGGAAGTGGCATTTATGGGAAACATGTAGTTTGAGACAACAATATTTAGAGTGGTACAGGTTGTCCTACAGGTCGTGCACAAATTATTATTATTTTCAGTAGTTTGTACCTCTTAGTTAGGCTGTACAAGTTCAGTTTGGGGTGATTCCAATAATTGTGGAACTGTTGGTTTTAAGCAACTTGTGGAGGTTTTCTTGTAAGTTGTTCGAAGGAATGAAAAGCTAGTTTGGAAGGAGAAATTACTTAATGTGTGTGTGAAATTGATTTTTTTGCGTTCACTCTTTAATTTCTAGTTATTGTGTGATTAATGCTATGGTTTGAAATTTAATTTCAAAATTAATTAAATTCAACGATTACTTGTTTAATTGAGATCATATGGACTTTAGTCACCCAAGGATTGGATTTTCACATGGTATCAAATATTGTTTCTCTAATTGTGTTTCTATAGGATTTGTAGTGGTAAATAAAATGTAGGAAAGAAAGACCAGTAGTGAGAAGGCTTCAAAGTTTCATTTGTGGATTTGGGAGTTTGTGCAGTAGATCTCAAGATGGCATCAATTAGCCTCATGTTTGATGACAGATTGGATGGTGCCTCAAATTTATTATAGTGGAAGGTGAGTGTTACACTCTTACAAGAAGAGAATGATCTCTATAATATTTTCAAGGACATTACTACTCTACTTACAGATCTACAAGAGTTGATAGCTCAAGACGATAGGGAAGTGAAGGCCAAGCGGATGGTCTTGGATTCCATAAAGTATCACTTAATATCTCATGTATCTGAGAAGAAGACAATTAATGAGATGTCCAATACCTTGGTTAGTCTCTACCAAAGTTAGAACATAAACATGAAGATGATATTGTGAAACAAACTTAGATCCATAGTGATGACCATATCAAACACAATCATTGCTTACCTTATGAACATCACAAAGTCATGATCAACTTTAGTAGTTGAGGAGAAGGTTGAATATGAAATGTTAGTGAACATGGCACTGGATGGATTCCCAAATTCATGGGAACCATTTGTCAAAGGTATTTGTGCTTGGGAAAAAATTATTGAATTTCAAAGGCTTTGAGATTATTGTATCTAAGAGAAGACTCAGATGTATTCAAAGGCCTACAAGAAGGATGGTGAAGATAACCTATCTCTATTTGGTTAGTCAAATAAGGGTAGAGGTAAGGTCCCAAAAAGGGTAAGGGAAAGGGTGAGGATTCAAACTTGTAGCCATGAAATAAGGACATGAGTAAAATCAAGTGCTTCCTTTGTCATAAGAATGGTCATTATGCATCACAGTGTCTAGAGAAGAACAAGGGTAAAGGGAAGCAACAAAAAAATAAAGTAGTGACATCTGCAGAAACTCAAATGAATGATTTTGTTGTTAGGTTGGAGAAATATTTATCATCGGTATATTTCCTTTACACTAACACCATTCTGAGGAATGTCTGGTATGTGGTCAGTGGGGCATATGGACATATGACATCAACTCGACAATTGTTTTCTACTCTGAAGAGTAGGACTTGGTAATAGTTGAGGTTGGTGATGATGCCAAGTATCCACCCAATAGCAAGAGTTGTTACTATTACCTTCCAGGTTGAGTCAATTAATTCTTTATATCTTGATCTATCATAGGGGTTGTAGAGCGGAAGAATTGATCCATCATAGGGGATTCTAAGACCATGATACATGACCATGACTTTCTTATGTTTCTTTGGGCATAGGCATGGAATATAAAAATCCATATCCAAGAATGGTTTCCTCAAAAGAGCTTGGATGACAAGACACCATAAGAGGCATTCACTGGTGTAAATCCAAAGGTGATTCATTTCCCCATGTTTGGTTATTCAGTTCATGTCCATGTACTGGTAGAGAAGAGGACTAATTTGGATCCCTATAGCAAGAAAGGTTTGTTTCTAGGTTAAAATGACACTTCAAAGGCTTACAAGGTCTATATTCTAGAATAAAGGAAGAAAATAGTAAGCATGGAAGTAAATTTTGAGGAAGACTTTGCATCCAGGAAGTCTCATGAGCCTACCCTAGTGGTAGAGAATGAAGTGTAGGAAGCTTTGAAGGTCGAGCCAAGGTCAACATGGATTTCCAAGGAAGACATGTTGGGAATGTATTATATTATTTGCATGATTAGCACAATGCATTGTACATTGAATTAGGGGGGGGAACCCGCTTGTTCAAGGGTGGTGCCCACAAAATTCCTTTTTGGGTTGTTTTTGGTTCGTATTTGGGCATTTTTTGTCCAACGGTTTTTCATCCTATTGTAATATAATTCCAATTAAGTGTAAGTTGTAAAACTTTATAGTGTATCAGTGCACACATATTATTTATAATATATAAAAGAAAACAAGATCATTCAAACATAGTACTCAAAAATTTACCTTGGAAACCCTTAACAGGGAAGACCAACAAATGTTTAGAACCACACCTCTAACTCTAGTTGTATTAACTTCACCATTTATGATACAATATATATGATTCACCAACATCCAAAACACTAATTCATTAACCCATATTATATTCCTTAATTTGAATTATAAGAAAATGGGTCGAAAAACCATTGTCCAAAAAACCACCCAAAAACAGACCAAAAACAACATATAACATACTAAAAAATAAACCTAAAACAACATACATCGTGAAAAGAATATAGCACATACCCAAAATCAAGGAATCTAATCTAGGTTGACGGATTAGGGATTTGGATGCTATAAAATCATATATATTGTAAATGGTGAAGTTAAGACTAGAGAGTTAGAGGTGCAACTCTAAACATTTTGTTGGTTTTCCCAGTTAAGGGTTTCCAAGGTAATTTTTTTAGTTCTATGTGTGAATGTTTTTATTTTCCTTTCTATTTTTTATAAACAATTTGTGTGTGAATTTCTATACTTTAAAGGTTTAAAACATGTGATACAACAACCTTCAGGTGATCAGGGGGAGACAAGATCCCCTTCCAATTCAGTTAGGAGATCTTAATGGTTTCTCAAACATTGAAGGATGCTTAGGAGCATGTTGAGACTCCTATGAGAAACTTCAGAGAGAGAAAAACTCCAAGGAAGTTTCCCTACTATATGGCATTGATGAGTAGCATTCTATATTTTGAGCCTTCCAATTTTTAGGAGGAAACAAACCAGTAGGTATGGAAAGATGCTATAGTGGAGGAGTACACCTCCATCACGAAGAATGATATTTTGGGTCATAGTGCAAAGACCAAAGGTGAATTTAGTTGTGATTTCCAGGTGGCTCTACAAGTTCAAGCATGCAACATATGGCAGCATTGAGAAGTTCAAAGAAATGTTTGTGGCAAGAGGGTTCTCCCAAAGAGAGGGAGTGGACTACAAGTAGACATTTTATCCAATCACTAGGTACACTTACATTAGAGAAGTTATGTCCTTGGTTTCATTTATTGGATGGAGGATACATTAGATGGATGTGAAGACAACTTTCCTTAATGGGATCATTAACAAAGAAGTGTACATAAAGCAACCTCAGGGCTTTGAGATAAGTGGGAAGGAGTCCCATGTGTGCAGGCTTAAGAAAGCCTTGTATGGACTCAAGAAGGCACCAAGAGCATGGTATAATTATGAGATTGATGGATATCTGCAAAGTATGGGATTTTCCAAAAGAGAAACAAATTATAACTTATATTACATATTTGTTTAGACATATCTACTCATTTTGGCGTTGTATGTAGATGACTTTTTTGTGATAGGTGCAAAGAAAATCATTGTAGGTTGTAAAGAAAACATGGCGGTTGAGTTCAAGATGAAGGAAATCAACATGATGCATTACTTCTTTGTATTAGAGTTTTGGAAAATACCGGGGGAGATTTTCCTTAGGCGTGGTAAGATGCAGTTCAAATCCTGAAGAGGTTTTAGATGGAAGACTACAAACCTATGGCCACACCCATGATCACTAATATGAAGAAGGTAAAAAAATTGGTTTAAGAGTTGGTGGATCCCATGTTGTACAAGAAACTAATAAGTTCTTTGATGTATTTGGTCAACACCAGGCCATATATATGTTTTGAAGTGAACACCTTGAGTTAGCTCATGGTGGAGCCAAGGCAAGAGAATTTGGTAGAAATAAAACATGTGCTCAGGTATTTGAGGGGTAAAGTGGATGATGGTATGATATATATTGGATATGGTGAAGAGATATTGGAGGGGTATACATACTCAAATTGGGAAGGCAGTGCATCAAAAAGGAAAAACACCTTATGGTGTTTCTTTATCTTTAGATCAACAATAATATTTTTTTTCAACAAGAAGTAGACTTATGTTGCACTTATATTAGTAGAAACATAATACATGGAATCCATTACATATGGTTGTGAGGCCATATGGTTTCACAAGTTTCTTGCAATATTTCTTGATCAAGAGTTGGATCCCACAATTATTTACTGTGATAATCAAAATTGTATCGAATTATCTAAGAATCCAATGTTTCATGATAGGTCCAAGCATATAGAGATGAGATATCACTTCATATGAGACATGGTTCACAATGGAGCAGTGAAGATTTAGTATATTCCCACGGATCAACAAGTAGTTGATATTATGACCAAGCCATTGGAAAAAGGGAAGCTTGAGGCATCTAAGATAGACCTGGATTGGTGCATAATTCCTTCCTCACTAAGAGGGAGTGTTGAAAATTATAACTTGAATAGGAACTTCTGCACAGGTTCCATGTGAACATGCGAGAAGTAGTTCAAGATATTTTCAAAAAGTAATTCTATTTCTTAAAAGTAAATTATATTTTGTAATTCACTTTAGTTAAAAAGTGAAAGTCTTATTTTTAGCANGAGAGAGAGAGAGAGAGAGAGAGAGAGAGAGAGAGAGAGTAGGTATCCAGGGAAGAGGCATTTCTAGGAAGCACATAGTTTGATATAGTAGTATGTACAGTCATACAAACAATACCATATAGTCGTATGAACAAGTTTGTACAGTGATACAGACAGGTCGTGTGGGTTGTACAATTTTTTTTTTCGTTTTTGGTTTTTTCTAGTTAGATGCACCTCTTAGTTAGGTTATACAAGCTCAGTTTGGGGTGATTTCGATAACCATGCAATTAATAGTTTTAAGCATCTTGTGGAGGTTTCCTTGTAAGTTTTTTGAACGAATGAAAATCCATTTTGGAAGGAGTAATTACATGTGTATGTGTGACATTGATTTTTTTGATTAATGATATGGTCTAAAATTTAATTTCGACAATAAAATTAAATTCAAAAATTACTTGTTTAATTGATCATGGCGCTACTTGTACTTAGCATTGGATTTCTGCAAAATCTCATGGACTTGTTGGTGAATGTGATGAATTTGCTCAATGAATCTGGTGGATTTTTCGGTCTCATATTGAACATGGGAAGATTTTTTCTGTGTGGTGGAAGGAGGTAGTGCAACATCAATGGGACCCAAGGGTTGGAATCCTAGCCCCACCTAAAATGGGCTATGGTCGGTGGAGCTATGGAGAGCCATTTTGTAATTGTGTTGAACATAGGGGAGACTCTTATCCCATGTACGTGGATGCTTAGATTTTTACATGCACAAGATGTGCACAATCATCTGATTGATGACATTTGTTTGGTCTTCTGTTTGGGGGTGGAAAGAAGTGGATTTAGTGATCTTGGTGTCCAATAGTGACCAAAGATGCGACCAAAATGTGATGAGGAACCTATTGTCCTAGTCGGATATGATGGTCTCTGGTATCCAAAAATGGACCCACACTCGTTCGAAGAAGAGCTTGGCATTATCTTTCGCTGTGATATTCTTCTTGTAAGCTATGAGGATGACCATCTTCAAAAACCGATCAATGACCACAAATACACAATCATTGCCTTGCTTGGTGGATGAAAGACCAGACATGTAATCCATTGAGATGGATTCCCAAGGCTTTTTGGGAGTAGGAAGAGGGGTGTATAAGACTTGATTCTTGATGGTTGGCTTGGAAATGGCACAAGCAGTGCAAGATATGATATACTTGATGATGTCCTATCGAATTTTTGGCCAATAAAAGTTTTTCTGAAGAACAACCACAATTTTCTCCATGCCAAAATGTCTTGCCATCCGACTATAGTGGGATTCCCAAAATAGCTTCGCATGCTCACTTGTAGGAACACAGAGATGGTCAATATGGCATAATATCTTGTACTAAATGTGAAAATTGGTGACAGTCGTGCCTGTAGCCAAGAGTTGATAGGTGGTGTCGAAGTCTGGATCTTGTTGATAAAGTTGGGGCCACTTAGATGCCTCATATCCACAGGAATGGAGCACAATGGTGAGTGCAGCCACGAGAGGTCGACTGAGGTAGTCAGGGAAATGATTTTAGATCTTTGTCTTATAGTTGATGGTGACATGGAACTGTTGCAGTTAGGTGGACCACTTCTGATGGTGGTCGTTATGCAATTTCCATTGTGTCTGTATGAACTGCAGAGGCTTGTGATCAGTGTGGATGATCATCTCCTTTCCCAAAATGTAATGTTTCCATTGGCGACATGCTTGTACAATGGAATACATTTCCTTTCCATAGGTGGGGTATTTCTAGATAGTATATGAGAGTGTCTCACTATGGTATGCCACTAGATGACTGTGTCGAGTGAGAATCACACCTACAACATAGTCATATGCATCAGTCTCAATCTCGAACGATTGTTGCAAATCGGGCAAGGAGAGTACTGGAGTTGAGAACAATTGATGCTTTAGATCATCGAATGTTCATTTTTGTTCCTTCCCCCACATGAAATTCTCCCTACCACTGCCCTTAGTCACCTGTATGAGGGCCCATTCAATATGGAAGAATCCCAACACGAACTGTCGGTAGAAGTTGGCCAGTCCCAAGAAACTCTGAATCTCGATTAGGGTGGTCAGGTTGGCCAGTCACAGATGACTTGGATCTTAGTTGGATCAACATGTACCCCATGCACATCAACAATTTATCCCAAAGGATCATTTTTCCACGTTAGCATATAGCTTGTGTTGTCACAAAGTGCTCAAAACCTATTGAATATTATGCACGTGCTCCTCCCAAGTTCTGTTGAAGATGAGGATGTCATCCAAATATACCACCACAAAAGAGTTGGTGAAGGGTCTCAATACATCATCCATCAACCTCATGAAAGTGGTTGGTGCATTTTTTAAGCCAAAGGGAATGACCAACCATTCGAAGACACCTTATTTATATTTGAAATTTGTCTTACATACATCAATTGGTTCTATGGGAACTCGGTGGTAGCCAGACTTTAGATCAATATTGTTAAATAATTTTTTCCCCCTTGAGTTGGTCAAGAAGGTCATCAATCATGGGAATTGGGTACCAGATCCTAACTATGATTTTGTTTAAGGATCTGTAATCAATGCAGAGTCGCCAAGTCCCATCCTTCTTCTGCACCAGTATGTTCAGGCTTCCACAAGGGGAGGAGTTGGGTCTTATGTGCACCTTTTGAAGAAGCTCTTGGATCTGATCCTTGATTTTTTCATTTTCCATCAACAAGTGATGATAGACTGGTCCATTAAGAAGAGGTGCATCGGGGGTCAGATCAATTGGATGCTTGACTTGGTAGTGAATAGGTACCCTGGTGAGTGAGGAGAAGATGTCTTTGTACTCTTCCACGATCACCTCCTCTTGCTTCTGCTACAAAGAGAGGCTCTGTGTAGAGGCCATGGATGTGGCGGTGACCTTCTTCTTACTATGACCATGGATAAAAAATAAGATGAACTTTTTGGTCTGTGAAATGACCTTACTACATTGCTTAGTAGAGATTAAAGAAATAGCTATAGGCGACACTACCTCTGGTATCATGTACAATTTTCTACCCAAAGTAATAATAACATTGTGGTGTCTAGACTCATACACACATGACGCTTACAAAAATATGGTTGTCCTACAAGAACATCACAAAATTCAAGGGGAGAAATATCATACAATACCTCATCTTTGAAAGTCTTGATGCCATAGGGAATATGACATTGTTGGCTAACATAGAGATCTCTTCCTTGGTGAAGCTAATCGATGGTGTAGGGTTGCAAGTGCATTGTCATCAGCAGGTCCAGCTGCTTGATGACCTCTACAGAAATCAGGTTCTTTTGACTATCGCTATCGACAACGAAATTAAGCGGAGCCCCCTTTATCCACATATGTGACTGAAAGAGGCATTCCCATTCCTTTGGTTCTTTTGGTTCGCTTGGCCAGACTTTAGTGGTAGTGACAATGGAATTGGTTTCAGCATCGATAATTCGCTTCCCTCCTTCGAGATTTGATTCGGAGTCAGAATCGACCTCTAACTCAAAATCCTTCATCTTGGCCACATGTGACTTCTTGGAGCAACATTCTTCATTGTTGTTCTAAGGTCTTTTATGGTAATCACACCATTTTCTTGTGTCCTTTTTCATCTTCTCATTTCCCTTCTTGTGTTGTGGCTTGGACTGGTTGTCCTAAGAGTGTCCATCTTTGCTCTGTCCCTTCTTGTGTGGTTTGGGGCTGCCTTTTCCATACTTCGGCTATGAGGAGTTTGCAGATCCAAAATCTCGCCTCTTCTACTTAAATTTATGCTTGATCTTGACAACGTATCTATAAGTCGTACCTAATGAGGCGATGTAAATAAAATCCATTTCTGTTTGAATGTATCTATGCAAACAATTGTAGTATTTGAGCACCAAATGTATCTCAGAGTCTATGATACCCAATTTGGTGCACAGGGTACGAAAAATATTGGTGAAATATGGTATTGCCTGGTCCCTTTCTTGACGCAGGGTGGTCCATCTAGTGTACTAGTCCTCATAGCTTCCAACATGGTAGTATTGTTATTTAATGGCATCCTGGAAGGAATACCATGTAGGGGAAACCACAAATATTATAGATTCCTCTATGGTCCTTTTCTCAGAGTAAGTGTCCCACTAGTCCTTAAAATGGGGGGCGACCTTGAGGAGTGAAAAAGTAATATTTTCCTTATCGGAAAAATTGTGGATAGAAAAATACCCTTTGAGAAGATTCAAACATTTATCTACAACATTCGCATCTATCAGTCTTTCAAATAATGGAATATCAAAATTTACTTTTACATTAAAGGGGGTTGCATGGCTGCTTGATGAAGATGCTTCTCTTGTGGGAAGCCGTCGAAGGATCTACGCAAAGTTGTCCATCATTTCATTCCTTTGTCACGCAAGGGATTCCTCGAGAAAAATTTTAAAATGATCTCCTGCTCCATCATCTTTCTTTTCATATCCCATGGGTTTTTGTTGGGCTCAGCGTGACCAATCTTGCAACAAATCGATTGGTTCAAGTCCCAACTTCTTGTACCCAGATCTTGTCAGGGACATGAACGAAGAAAAATAAATGAAGAGTAGACTGTTGTAATACCACTGATCCAGATTTAGGATCGGAATGAACTGATTAACATAATGAATACAATAAACATAGAGATATGAATAACAACACAAATATCTAGTGAATAATATCTTCTATTGAATAAATGAAATAGGATGAAACTGCAAAACTATATAACTGAAACACTTGCTCGAATGGTGGCACCTATCTATGAGAAGTGATGTGAATTCTACGTGCATCTGTCTAAGAAAAATGATTACAATGAGGCTCTAGAGACCTTTTTGATATTACTCATGAATTCCAAAACCCTAGACATAAAAAACCTAACCCTAGGAGGTGAAACGCCAAAATTTATGTGGGTCCCTATGGGTAAGTTGGTACCTCAACTTCTCGGGGTCGTAACTTTTGCATACGACCTTTGTTTTAGGTGTGTGATAGCCCATTGGAAAGGTATTTTAGATAACTACACATTACACCATCAAAATATGACTTTGTCTATAGTTTGACTTTGGCGAGCCAAAAAACAAATTTTAAGGGCCCCAAAACGGCCCTGGAAGTACAACAAGATGTGCTAACATAAAAAAATACAAAATAAGCCAGTTGGATTAGGTGGGAGTCCACCGGTATCCACCTAGAAGATGTGTAGGTATTCAGACATCCCCGAAAGTGTATAAACCACCATTACAAAAAAGTACAAAAGAACGTGTTGAACTAAAACTGTGAAGTGGAGCCAATTGGAATAGGTGGGTGGTCACCAATATCCACCTGGATCAAGCACCCCCAAAATAACAACAAATTCCCTAGGAAATTTCACTTGAGTTTCTCACCCAAAACATGGCACATAAGGTCCCAAAGGAAGAAGTTCTGGGTGTTCCAAAATATACAAGAGCAAGAAGTTAAAAAAATAAAAAGGATGCATGTTAAGAGAAAATGAACCCAGTTGAGGTTTTGGAGTCTCAAACAATACTCTAAAGATGCATTTGGAGTAGCTAGCATACATCCAATACAAGTCAAAGAATGAGTTGGCAACAAAGTAATTGTTTTCATGAGAATGAGAGGCTTTTTTCAAGCTTCTCAAATCCCAAAAAATTGAAGAAGAGAACTAGTAGTTGAAATCACATGACATATGGCTAATGGATAAAATATGGGGATCGTAATTCTAAATTCTTCCACAAGCAGATCAACATAAGGTGATTTCACAACAATGTGTCAGAGATCAAACTAGTGGATGGAACTTGGTTCACCAACTCCAAATACATCATGATTGTTGCTCATGAGATCCTTTGTGATATCTACGTTGAGGGGATCCCCCATCACAGGAAGAATTAGAAGAAATGTTAAGCGAGCGAAGTAAATGAGATAACATCATTCTAAGGAACAAAATCTTAGAGGAAGAGATTAATGAGTGACTATTCTCAATGAGGATCTCAACCACTCGTTGGCCATTTATACAAGGCATGTTGATAGATCATTAAGTGATATCTCATATTCATTCTTAAATATTCAAGGAAGGGATTTAATTTGGATGGGTGAATTAATTCCTTATTTCTCACACTCATCTCAACAGAAAAAAAATACATCCTCCTTTGATTGATTTTTCCTAATTTCTCTTTGCAATGTCTCATATAAAATCTTATCAAAGTTCATAACAACAACATTGAGCCCTCCTCTTCCTAAACTTGTCTCAAATGAGAAAGTATCTCTTGTGAAGGGTAGGTTGATCAATTAAAACATTGTGCTAATGCATGAAGCTATTTACTCTACTAGGTTTTCACATAGAACCTAGCATGCTTATTGTTGGAACAACCAATTCATCTTGCCTCTCGATTTTTTGCACACATTCAATGAATAGTAAAAGGTGACAAGGGATTTGACTAGAAAGGTTAACTAGGAAATCAATTGGTCGATTAGATTGAATAAAGGTGGTCCCCACTTAGTTGATTGGTGAGTAAGTCAAGGAAAAAACGTAGGAGATCTAGGTGCACCTAAGGTGATCAAAGTCGATTATTTCTTCCTCATTCTAAAGGAGAGAGTTATAGTTTGGGCTATATGTAGATGATATGTATTGATCTATTAATAAAGTAATAACATCAATATAGTGGTATCCATTGCATGTTGAATTATGTTCAGTTGTGCTTCGATGTTGTAATGGTCTCTTTAGACATTGCCACTTCTTGGAATTCAAAAATCTTCACTTCTATAATTATATTCTCCAACAAGGTACCAAAGGTCTTGGTTGAGGCCCATGTGTAATCTATTAGCATTTTGGAGGTTATTGGTTATACACACTTTTGTTGAGTCGAATATATCTAGAAAAATGACTAAAGGCTTTAACTTGAAGACTAAATATGGAAGTGCCTAACTACTCAACTTTATTGTAGCTAACATAGAAGGAGGGGATTTCATGACTTAGGTCCGATTTTTACTAAAGTGGAGTGTGTCAACTATAAATTTAGTCATATGTTGTTTTTTATTGAATCATTCGCTCATATAGTGGGTTTTGGGGCTATATTTCACAAACAATTAGTTTCTTGTTAAACAAAATCTTGCAACTTATGACATTATATGCATATACAAACCATGGTTTTGCTGACTCATGCTTAGCTACACCATTTTTCAAATTCTGTAACTTTTCATCCAACCAAGATGACTTAAGTGGTTGTTACACTTCATGATATTCTAATTCCACTTGGGGGATCACTTCCAAGTCCTTTTTCAAACAAATCCATAAAGAAACATGTATAAGACTAATTGAGTGAGATACAAAGTATGACAAAATGCGAAAGAAGATGTGAAAAAGAAGAGAGACGTGTGAATCAACAAAGACGACAAAGAAGATGTGAATACAAATCAATTTATGAGTTGAAGTATTTTTTTCACTGTAGTGTTACTGCCAGGTTTACTCATTGGTGAACTGTGAGGTATTTGGTTTGGTGCTGAGAATTTCACGTTGTGGCGGTCTAGATCTAGTTCTAACCCCAACGACCACAATAATGCCTTCTAAAAGGTTATAAAAATACTATCAACTATGTACGCCCACCATGGGGCTCAAACCCATGACCACAAGGTTAAGAGCCTTGCGCTCTACCAACTGAACTAGACAGGCGATGGGAGTTGAATGGAATCCTTTCCATTCAGCTTGGTTGCTTGGTTTAAATAAGCACTTCAGAGTCCATGACTACTCTGAAAACTTGAAGGCTCGAATAGCCATCTTCAACCTGAATGGAAAGGCTTCCATTTGGTGGGAATACCTTAAGAATGTGAAAGGAATCCATGAAGAACACTTATCATGGAAATAGTTTGAGAACACTTCAAGAAGAAGTATCTATCACAGAAATACTTTGATGGGAAGACTAAGGAGTTCTATGAACTCAAGCTGGGACAACTCATTGTAGAGGAATATGTCAATAAATTCCTTGAGTTGTTGAGGTATGTACCCTACATAAAGGATGAAAAGGTAAAAGTGCAATGATTTATTAGTGGGTTACCTCAGACCTACCAAAATAGGATTTATTTTGACGAGCCAAAGATCTTAGAAGACATTATCTAAAAGGCAAGGTATTGTTATGAACAATTCGGAAGTCAGACAAAACCTCATGAGGACTGGAAGAAGAAGAGTAGTTCGGTATTCTAGAAGAAGGTGTTCAAATCCTCAATATTTAAGAACTATATGAAGGACTCTAGGATAAGGCTTCCTACTAGAAGTGTATATCATCAAACTTTCCCCTCCTATAGTGGGAATAAACCTTTTGGAGCAACTCCAGGAAAGACTAATAACCCAAACAACGAGCCCTTGAAATGTTGGGCTTGTGGAGAAGAACATCTACCGAGGAATTTTCCACACAGACAAAAGAATAGTAGGAGATTCTACAATATCCAAGAAGCTACCACATTCAATGATGTGGCTAGGAGCATGCCATGGATTTATGTAGCTTCAGATAATAAACAAGCCGACCACCAAGCTTCAGTGGTGGAGATGGAAGGTATGATCGCCAACCATAAAATTTCTATTTTAATTGACCCTAGTTCTAATTTGAGTTATGTGGCCCCTCATACTGTTGATAAGTGTAAACTGCAACCAATTAGACATGTTAATCCATGGTTATTACAACTAGCCATGGGTACCAAAAGAAAATTAGCAGAGGTCATACCAACTTACTAGTTCATTATGGATGGATTTCCCACCCAAGAAACCCTTAACATACTTCCCCTAGGATCTTATGACTTGTTGATTGGTATGGACTGGTTAGTTTCTTACAAAACTAAGTTGGAATGCTACCATAAAACTTTAGAATGTGTAAATGAAGGAGGGATAAAAATAACCCTCTAAGGGATTCAGAAGCTTGTCTCAGTGAGACGAATATCATCCCTTCAAATGAAAAAGTATTGTAGAAAGGCATGTCCTCTATATGTAATATAGGTGTTGGAATATGTTGAGGATGACAAACCGAACCTAGAGGACCACCCCATATTAAGAGAATATATAAACGTGTTCCCAGAAGAGGTATCGGTTCTACCTCCGAGAAGAGACGTTGACTTCTCGATAGAACTTGCACCAGGAGAAGTGTCAGTGTCTGGGGCACCCTATAGGATGAGTACACCTGAGCTAGTTGAGCTCAAGCTACAACTAAAGGAAATGATGGAAAAATTATACATCCGTCCCAATGTATCTCTATGGGGAGCTCCAGTCTTGTTTGTAAAGAAGAAAGATGGCACACTTCGACTGTGCATAGATTATAAACAACTCAATAAGACAACCATAAAGAACTTAAGGTCAGATACCATCAAGTCTGAAACAAGGATGGAGACATCCACAAAATAGCCTTCAGGACCAGATATGGTCACTATGAATTTGTGGTGGTGCCATTTGGATTAACCAATGTCCCTGCCACTTTTATGTGCTTGATGAATAATTTACTCAACAAATTCCTAGAAAGATTTGTATTGGTTTTCATTGATGATATCCTAATCTACTCCAAGAATAGAGAGGATCATGAAGAACATCTTATACTTTTAATTCAATTACCAAGAGAACATCATCTCTACGCTAAGTTTAGCAAGTGTGACTTTTTCCAAAAGCAAGTCCATTACTTAGGCCATGTTATTTCTAAAGGAGTGGTAGTAGACCCTGAAAAGATCAGATCTATTATGGAATGGCCTATCCAAAAGGATGTATATGATATCATATCCTGTATGGGATTAGCAGGATATTATAGAAGGTTCATAAAAGGATTTTCCAAAATTGGTTGTCCAATCACTGCCCTTTAGAAAAAGGGGGTTAAATTCACTTAGACATCAGAATGTGAAGAAAGATTTTAGGAACCAAAATACCTTCTGACCCATGTGCCCATGATGAATATTGCAGACCCTAATAATGAATTCCTTGTGTGCATATATTCCTACAAGGAAGGACTCAGACGAGTCATTATGCAAGAAGGGCATGTAATTTGCTACGAATCCAGAAAATTGAATGAGCATGAAATCAATTATGTGACCCATGATCTAGAGTTGGTTGTCATAGTGCATTCTTTAAAAATGTGGAGGCAATACCTCATGGGTATGATATTTGTACTTATGACAGACCACTGTGGATTGAAGCACTTGTTTGATCAGCCAAAATTCAATGCTAGTCAAGCTAGGTGGATGGATCTCCTTAGTGAGTTGGATTTCGAAATCAAACACATCAAGGGAAAGGAAAATAGGGTGATTGATGCCCTTAGCAGAAGTGTGAAAATGATTTTCCTAGCAGTGGTGAGAACCTATGAAATGGATTTCAAGGAAAGAGTCAGGAATGCACAAGAAACATATGCATTCTTCAATACCGTGACATCATACCTAAAGCAAGATCCCATGGGGATAAAGTATGAAGGCTATCATATGTTGGATGAAGGTCTACTGACTTATAGAAACAGATTGTATATCCCAAGTTGTGATGACTTGAAGAGATTCATAATGGACGAACTACACAAGAGACCATATACTGGTCACCCAGGATATCTGAAAATGATCACGGCCACTAGGAAACAATTCTATTGGCATGTATTGAAAAAGGACATAGTTGACTATTTAGCTAAGTGTCTAGGAAGATGGAAAGTTAAGGTAGAACATCGGCACCAAACAAGTTTTTTACAACCTCTACTAATTCTAGAATGGAAATGGGAAACCATCTCCATGGATTTCATCACCGGATTACCAACAACGACCAAGCAGAATGATGCCATCATGGTAGTGGTGGACAAATTGAGCAACTTTGCTCACTTCGTTCCTGTCAAATCGACTTGCAAGGCAATTGATATTGCCAACATCTTCATGAAGGAGATATCTAGACTGCATGGCATGCCTAGGAACATAGTTACCAACTTAATGAGAATTGTGACCTCAAAACGAGAACTTTGGCCCAAAAAACCCATATTTTTCCAAAAAAAACATGAAAATCAACCCCAAATCAAAAAATGGTGCTACCAGTAGCACCATTTTTTCAAATGGGTCAAAATTACAACATTTTTCAAACATGGCCTTCAAAACTCATACAGTAG
>SNQJ01S0004040.1:101937-124552 GCA_010110895.2 Picea sitchensis | reverse complement strand
CACCCAATTTGTAAATATAACTATGTTGGCCAAGGGACTATGGAAAACTCAATATGTGTGATTTTTTTGTTTGATGGACCTTTATATAAAAGGTCAATGAATGTAAATTATGTTATTTACTATAAAATGGATAAGTGTTGGATGACTTCTGAAAAGGGGTTGTACTAAGAGAGACCATGAATGATATGAAAGAGATGGCGAAGGGGACCAGGAATGGTTGCGTTAACCTCCACCAAACCAGTACCTTACTAGATTTAATTACTCAGGACCAGAACAGTCCTCTGACCCAGTAATGAATTCCAGTCAGGTTGGTAGGTGAGAAGACCGAGATAGAGACATTGTGTCGATATGAACCTATTCATTTGAAGAGGATACCTATTTCAGACTCCTTGTTGTGCGACTAGGATTCTAGGCCCAAGTCCTTACCCATTTCATGATAAATCTCATGAAGGATAGAAAATTTCAAGCCCTGAAAAGGGGAGGTCTCTTCATTTGGAAGATGAGTGGACGAGATCTGTTCGAGAGGACCCATGTGACCAATACCCTGGAACCTTAGGCTAAGCCTAGGGAAGCTACATACTCCTGGCTTTGGAGCTTCGGAAGTCCAAGACTTCGAAGTATGACCAACCTTACCAGCGTTATACTGGTCGAAGGTAACCAGGAGACTTGGTTTCCCATAAGGTTGACCGGTGTTAGGCAGTTCCCAAGGTAGTTAGGTGAACCTATCTTACCAACTAATCTGGGATCCAAAACCCCAAAGGTTAGAGCCACAAAGGACCCATAACTGTAGATCAAGGGATGCTTTGGGTCCTTTCCCAGTTGTCAATATATCGGGGATGCATAGAGATAGCCCCTTTAGTTCGGAGATTGGACCCTTCGGGAGATCAGATGAGTTTGCATCACAACACTCCCGAACGTCGAATCCCCGAGTTAACAAGAGTCATAGATCTATAAATCTACGTGGCTAGATCTCGACCATGAGATCTGAGGAATGTTATAAGTCTGTCAGGCTGGGGTGACGTGGTGCAATGACATCACCCAGGGTGACGTTGACCCCATCTTGACATTCCGCATGTCACCCGGATTTGTGTGTATTACATACCCTATAGGCCCATTGGAATGTAACACATGTCACACTGACATGTCCTATGTGTCAGTTCCTAGTACATGTACGCCTAGACAACATGTTTGGTGAAGTGACCGAGACTCCATGAGTCTGGGACTTCGGGACTCCGGAGGATCTGGGATGTAATACGGTAGAGAGACTGAACATCCCGAAGGTCAGAGCCACATGGTTAGCTTACAGGTTTTGGAAGTTCGGAACTCTGGGTGGCCTTGTGCGTAGATAATAAAGAGGCGTGAAGCACCGAAGCATCAAATCCCTCCACAACTGATATAGGAGAAAGAGAGTAAGTCCAGTCATGGGATGAGATGGTGGATGGTCTTCCACCATGGAGGAAGGAACTTGAAAATAGCATGTGTAAGGTGGATCCACGTGGATGCCACATGGCCCTCAACCAATGAACGCTTGAAGAACTTCGAAGAAATATATCCATCGGTTCGGGGTTCAGTTTTGAGCAAAGTGTGGTAGAAAACCTCGAATGAAGGGTTTGATCACTTAAGGAGAATGGAATTTTGATACCCCATCCCTAGGAAATCCACTTAGGGGTCGGGTGTGTTACAACGAAGAGAAAGATATGTCACCTATACGTGTTCATAATAAGTATTATGTTACACTCATTGCATGCTCAAAGGACCTTATTCACATTGATTATACATGTGTGTGTGAGAGAGAGATGAGAAGAATTCCCATGA
Organism: Picea sitchensis; assembly: GCA_010110895.2. Classification (NCBI taxonomy): domain Eukaryota; kingdom Viridiplantae; phylum Streptophyta; class Pinopsida; order Pinales; family Pinaceae; genus Picea; species Picea sitchensis. The sequence goes on along the minus strand of SNQJ01S0004040.1, from coordinate 122,737 downwards.
TGCATGTGTGATAAATTGGTGTAAGCTTACAAAATTCCATAGGCATGTAAAACACTAGGACTTCCCAGGAGGTCACCATCCTAGTACTACTCTAGCCCAAACACGCTTAACTGTAGATTTTTTATGGGATTCAATGCATAATACCACTAGGAAATCATGACATGATGGTTGTAATTAACAAATGGAGATGTAATTACATTACATTCCCCATCAAAAGGGTGAATATCATGGTTAATCAAACCATGGGCTAAAAAACAGTGATTTAGTGGAAAACGTGGATGACCACCGAGATCCACCTGGATCAGTCCTCCCCCCTTAAGAAGTAGTTATCCCCATTGCATCAAGTTCCCTCGAGAGATGGAGAAACTTTTGTTGAATCTAAACCTTGGTGAGTCACTTGCCTTGTTGAAGTAGTTGTCTTTCTTGTACTTGGAATTAGCCTATTGATGGATGTCATAAACCTATTGTTGGAGGTGTTGGATCCATTCAACAAATATAGATGCATGATCTACCTTGGTCTGAGTGTGCGAGGACTCTTTCGGTGAAAATGCGACATGAAGAGCTATATCAATGGGGGCTAATGGTTGGAACCCCAAGCACACCTAAAAAGGGTCGTGTCCAATAGATCTATGAAGGGATCTATTATAGCTAGGATGAACATATGGAAGTCTCTCATTATTTGGAAGGGATCATCTATAAATTGTGTATATTTTAACCTTGTACAATATTTCTTGCAAATAGATTTTTCAGTAAAAGAACAGAAAAGATACAATGGAAAATACAAACATTACACATAATTTTTTCCCCCGGAAAACCAAAATATTCTATATTCATCGATAGTGATACATTGTTTAAAATACAATATACATATAGGAGCCAACGACATCCAAATCCCTAACCCAATGACCTGGATTAGTCAACAACCCTAATTCCTTAACCAAAAATAGAAAACCATCGACAAAAAACCATGTGCTGCAAAATTGCCCAACAATGGACATGAAAATCGAGGCAACATGAAAAAACGAGGAAACAATGCGACACATTTCCCAAGGAAAAAAAATATAACACATACCCAATACATATTCATGAAAATAATATAACACATACCCGACAAATTGGACCATTGGTTAAGGGATCATCGAGTGCTAAGTTAATGGAATGCTTGACTTGGTAGTGTAGAGGTACACCTATAGGTAAAAAATTATCTTTGTTATCCTCTACAATCTTGTCGACCTACTTATGTTATATAGAAAGGTCTTAGACCAAGATTGCAGTGGTTGCAATGACCTTTTTTTTCACCATATGACTGGATCGTGAAGAGGGAAATATTTGTGGTCTGTGATATTACTTTGTAGCATTATTTTGTTGAGATCAATGAAATGGAAATATTCATAACTACCTTTGGAATCCTGTAGAGCTGACCCCCCAAAGTAACAATGATACTACGGGGTCAAGACTCATAAACAACATGACAATTCCACATATATGGTTGTCCTAAAATAACATCACAAACTTCAAGTGGGGAAACATCACAAACTTCAAGTGGGGAAACATCACATAATACCTCATATTTGAATGGATTGATGTCGTGGGAAAAACGACACTGTAGGATGGTGTGAAGGCCTCGCCCCTGACTCAACCAACCAATGGTGTATGGTTGGGGGTGTCATATCATCGAAAAATTCAATCTCTTGATGACCTCGACCGAGATCGCATTTTTCTGGCTCCTGTTGTCAATAATGAAATGTAGTAGGTTCCCCCTCACTCACATTTGTGAATGGAAGAGGTTCTCCCCTTCCTCAAGCTCCTTCGATTCGTTTGGTTGGATATTTTCGATTGTGATGGTAGCACTAGGTTCTACATCGATGATTTTATTTTCCTGTTATGAATGGAAGTTTGATTCGGTGTCCAAATCCTTTTCTTTGAGCTCAGACAACAAGGACTATTTCAAGAAACATTCAGCAGTGTTGTGCCAAAGTAATTTGTGGAACTTGCACCACTTTCCAGTGTCCTTGTTCGTCTTCATGTTATCCTTCTTTTCTTGTGGCTTGGATTGGTTGTATTGAGGTTGGACTTTCTTTCTTTGTCCCTTGTTCTGTGAGTTAGGGCCACATTTTCCATGCTTTTATTGTTGTGGATTTGTAGACCTGAACTCTCACTTACGTTTTGTTGCTTAAGTTTCTTCTCAATTTTGGCAACATATTCATAGGAATCTCCCAATGAGGAGATTCCCAAGAAATACATATATGTTTGGATGTACTTATGTAGGCCATTGTGGTACTTCATAACCAAGTTTCTCTCAAAATATTGAATAACAAACTTTGAGCACAGGGCATGGAAGATGTTGGTATACTCTGGCACTGTTTGGTATCTCTCCTAACACAAAGTCATCCATCTCATATATTGGTCATCATAGCTTCCAACATGGTAGAAATTCTCCTTGAGGGCATCCACAAAGGCATCCCAGGTGGGTTCTCTCTGGAATGGTGTATATTTATTGTTGGCACATGGGAAGAACTAGGGTTCAATGCTTCAATAATGCACCAACAAAACCCTAACTACCGGCCCTTTCGGAAACACCTACTAAGAAGGCGAAGTCTCACTCAAGGTAGAGACATGGGGGTTACATGAATCAAGTGTCTGTAACCAAGATGGGACATATATATGTGATTATAACACTTTGCAGAGTACTTAGGAACAACACACATTAACTCATTATATTTATTCACACCACAGATCAAACCCTAAGTATAGATCGACGCAGTAACAATGACAAAATATACATCACACTTAACATCATAAGTTAGATATAACACATTCAACATAACCAAAGCACTAAACATTCATAGATTTATCTATCATTCATAATAATCAATGCACTAAGCATATCTACAACATAAATATCATAGCACAAAGAAAACCATCAACACATGATATACGTGGTTCACCCCAGTGTGGGATTACATCCACCAACAACTTCTTATTCTTTATTATGCTTCAATATATTACATTCATCTTCTCCTGTGCACTAAGCCATAGAGACAAGATTCATACCGGACAAGTGATCTAAGCACTGTGCACCATATCCACCTTCCCAAAAATTAGGTCAAGGCACAGATCCAACTCCTCTACTAAGCACAAAGCCATACATAAACGGTATGTTGCACAAACCAACTCAGAACTACTTGCCTCTTACACTTAGCTAGATACTTTCTTTTGCACTTAGCTACATACTACTTACTTAGCTTCTTCTACCTCACAATCTTTTCTTATTTATACTTTTGAATTCCTTACAAAAAGTCCTAATCATGGGTAACCCCATGGGACGACATCCCATAACCCGTTACAAAACCCTAATGAGCCCCATGATGGGTCCATAAATCCCACAAAACAAGTGAGATTCACGATCTCAGCTCCGCCTGGGCGCTCCATCTTCGACCAGCCTGTCAATATCCAAAAAGTGGTCAATCCTAACTGATGTTTCCTCAAAACTTGGTCGAGGGCCAACATGCCCCCAACACTCACCCGTGACTCGTCCTAAGTCACTCAGATCTAGGCAGTGTTGCTTCAAAGGCCTCAAGTTTAGCTCGAGCTGACTCGACTTATTTATTCACCTGAGCTTCTTTCTCAGGGAACTCCTGGATCATTTTCTCTGTAACAGGCCCTTTCAGGCGATGTTCCACCGTCGCAACCACTTGGTATAGTTGTGAACCTTGTCCTTCGTTCTCTTCAAACACTGTGCATGATTCTTCCTGCATCGGTTGTAGCCTTTGTGTGACCTCCATGACTCTGCCTTCGATGGTAGTAATATGTTGTTGGGCTGCGTGTTGTTCTTGTGATCTCTTCATTCTCTCGACTGCAGTGAGTGACTTCATCTGTGCTTGTACTGTGATTGCCAGTTGTTGCACCTCCTGTAGTTGCGCTTCCAACTTCGTAATCTTTGGGCCTTCCGTGAGGCATTCGTAGGTCTGGGCACTTTTTTTTCTTAGTTGCTTGAATTCTGAGGAAAGGAATTTGATCCTTTCCATTGTGCTCTTAGAGGCTTCCTCCCTCAGGTCGTGCACTTCTTGCGGAGTGTTAGGTATTGCTTGAATCTCCAAATCTGTTACCCTTGCTTGAAGCTATTGGATGGCCTCAGTGATCTTCGTCACTTGAACCTCAACTACCTCATGTTCCTCTTGTGCTGAGCCTGGCACAAAGAAAAGTAATTTGTTCACCACTTTCTTGACTGCAGTCTGCTCTAGGAGCAGTTGTTCCTTTTCCTTGTGTATCTCCACTTTGTCTCCCTCAAGCATCGCCCGAAACGCATATCTCTTGTTTTCATACGCGGTTACACAGTACCACACAACTTGCAGTTGCTCCAATATCTCCTTTTTTCTTTGTTTAGGGATTTTGTAGCTTGTTCCTTCGCTTCTTGGACTCGTTGAAGCTGAGTCTCTATTGCATTTTCCAATATTCAAAGTTGGGTTGGTTCATCCCCCAACTCTATAGTCTCCGATGAGGAGGGCACAGTAGGTACTGCGCGACTAACTTGAATAGATCGTTTTATATCCTTCATCTCCTTCTCAAATCTTACATACAACTCTTATTTATTCGTGCCATATCTCTGTAAGAGGTCCTTGGACGCATCCTCCATCACTCCGTGGACTAGACCAATGTCATCCTCCGTGATCATAGCCTCTAGCTGAGGTTTACTGGTGCGGGTCGTCTTTCTTGCTGAAGGTTTCTGCTGTGAAACCTTAATCTTCTTTGATGTTTTTGTCTCGGTAGGGGGGTCCTTCGGCAGTGTAGCCTTGCCTTCTCCTTTATTTTCTCCTTATTCCCCTCCTCCTTCTTAATTTACTTCATCTCCTCCTCCTCCTGCGGGCGATTTAGGTTTACTCTCTTCTGATTTGTTGTCCTCCTCATCAGTTTCTATGTTTTGGACTTCCTCCTTTTCTTCTTATTCTTCACATTGGTCTGTCCGACATGCTCGGCATGGGTGACCAAGGGGCTTCCTATGATGTCAGGGTATGAGATTTCTACATCATCAACTGGTACAAGGAACTCTGTCAGCCACTCCTTTGTGATCTGTTGCATATCTTCGTTTGTCAGCTTATAGTAGGACTATAATTTCTCCTTACTCTCATCCCTACATGTAGTGATATAAATGAAGTGTCGATCTACATGGAACTTAGCTAATGGTATGTACTGGTGCAATTTTCACGGTGTCATGCATGGGAACGACTCAATAGAAACCTTCAACTGCTAATAGTAAGCATGGAACATTGCATTCGACTACCACTACTTTGACATGTCATTCGTGTACCATAGGGTCAAGAACCTCACGACCAACGACTCCGATGGTTCAATCTCTAGGAAGGCTACTCCTTCCGACATTTTCCAACTGAAAAATGCGATCAACACAAGAAACCAAGTGAAATGGAACTTGTATCCTTGATCCTACACTTCACAGTAGTCTTTCTCAAGCTCGTTGACGAGGTAGCTCGCCCAATTCATTTGCATCCCCTCCACGCATTTCCCTGCGAGGTTCACCATGAACCTGGTGACCTGCGTGGGGCAGTTATTTATAACAATCTTTCCATCTATGAGCTAACAAGATAGGTGCACTGCACCATCCTAGATGGAGGATGCCTTGTAGCCTCACTTTCCCTTCTCAACTTCGTGGTACGCTTCCTTAATGTGTTGTGCCAGGGAGCGATCTGAGGTATTCACTGGGTATAAATGCTAAGGGTCGAGTCCCTGCATGCTCAATCCTATGATCAGGGGGATTAGCGTCAGATCCACAGTAATGTGCTTGTCGAGCCATAGGTATCCTCCATGATAACACGACAAGAGGAGTTTAATGCAAGCGTTAAATTCCTGATGTCGGCCAAAGTGAGGGATCTTCATGACATTCAATATCATGGACTGTGTGAGCTCCTTAATCCATGACTAGGAGACTATGTGGGGCTTCTTCCCAATCATCTTCATCAAATATATGTGAGGCACGAGCATCGCGTAGTTATTTTTGTCACCAAGGTTGAAATCGTTGTTCTTCAAGGATGGGATCTGTCCCAACTGGCTTCCTTCTATGCGTATCCCCTTCAGGATGTACGCGATGATCAATGTGTATTCAAAATTGTGTGGAATGTTGTCGTGGTTAACCGCACTAGCCAAAGGCGAGATGTACTCAGGTGAGATCAACAGGATCTGCTTCACATTAGCCAGATCGTCACGATGCTTACTTTTCTTTTCAGTCGCAGGGTGGACACGGCCCGAGCAACGTCCAGTCGAGGGGGAAGCCTAAAGTCCCTTGGTCGACTACGCATGTATTCTTTCAGACATAGATTTATCATCCATAAACTTCTTCAACACTTCTTCAACGAATTCCTTGAGCTCAGTGCACTCAACCAACATTCTCACTGTTAACAAATAGGTCAGGGTAGGCGAGCGAATAACGGTGTAAACAATAGATGGAGAGGTTTGATAGCATAGATAGACACACACAATCACTTCTATGTTAGCTCAAATAATCACGGGTAGCAAAAATTGTTCCCAGCGCAACGTCGGACGGGTTAAGTAAGCAAGCATCGTAACAGATTCTTCCAATGGACAAGAATGCCTCCATCAATGCAAATTCGTTTGTTATGGCGCGGTCTCAACGTCCCAAACATGGTCTAGTCGCCCATAAATGTGTTTCCTAGCCATTTGGAGCGTCGTTCTAATGGTTGAGGCGCCTCCAATGGTCATATAGCTTCGCCGGGGTGAGATCCCATTCTGCGTGGTTTTGTTGTTCCAACGAGGTTTAGAGCCTGCAAGCCTGCCTCCTACGAAATTTTCTCTGTCACTTCCTGTAACTTTTCTAACTTGAATTTCTTCTTACTAAGTTTCCTTGCCTTCTTTCTTGTGATCCAAGTCTATAGATTCCTCTTTCCATTCTTGTTCTTATCCTCTCTTAGCATAGTAACTTCACGCTATTGATGTACTCTCGTAGGGTTCAAAGGTAATACCTCTTCTCTTATGAACTTCAGGGTGGGTATTCCTCTCTCTTGCATCGATAGGTCCATCAAATATTCTTGTGTTCTTTCAACGTCGACAACTAATTCTCTTGTGTTCTGTTGCTTTGCCTCAACTTCTCATTCTTCTATTAGTCGATCTATTCTTCTAGCTATGAAATCCCTTAGTTCTTTCTTTTTCTTTTCTGTAGCTTCTTCCTCTGCTTTCCTTCTGATCTGATCCTTCTTGATCCAAGTCATTCCTAACAAAAGAGGAAAAGGGGTGTTGTTCTCAACAAACCTAATAACTTTGAATTCCTCTTCTGTCGATGTTCCATGGATGATAACAGGTACATTAGTAACTCTTCCACATAGGGTTATCATCTTTCCTTTAAACAAGTTGATCTTTCCTAGTGAAGGTACCATAGTAGGCTATCCCAAAATTTCCCAAGTGCTTTTTGGCATAATATTCACTGGTGTCTCCTCATCCAAGACAAAGTCTATGTCAAAGTCTCATATTCTTGTACTTATGCATTGTTTTTCTTTCAAGATCTTTGGTAAACTAACATCTTTGTGATCATTCATTACTTATTTTAACTATTCTAATGGAGTCTGAACTTCCTATGATCCTTGATATTATAACATTCTCTTATTATCTTGACTCATGTTCATTTGTTCTACTTTGGAAATCATTCTTGGGAAATCCTCAACTTCATGACCAACAACTTTACAACAAAGACAAATAGGACCTGCACCAGGGCATTCCTTAGCAAGATGTCCTGGTCTTCTGCAGTTATAACATAATGTCAATCCTCTCTTTCTCTTAAGATTTCCCCAACCTCTCCTGTACTGCGCATTGGGATCACAGTGTTGGACCTGTAATCTGTAAAAATTCTTTCTAGGCTCCTGCATCGAGTTATTAGTCCAAAAAATATTTCTATGCATAGGAATAACATATCTTTCTCTATTTTTATCAAATTCATTCAAATCAACTCTTTCTTCTAACTGTACCCTATCTTTCAGACTAGGACAAAATATATCAAACATACCTAGATTCATTCTTTACCTCTTTCAAGATCTTACCTCTATTCTTCAGATCGGGTTTCTTTCTTAGCACATAGATTCACAATTCAAGTAGAGTATTGCACACTACAACAACATATCTACGCACACTAATTCTCATTTCTTTTAGGTCTTGGCAATAAAACCATTTGTTGGCACAGGGGCAGACCTAGGGTTCAACGCTTCAACAACGCAACAAAAAAACCCTAACTATCGTCCCTTTTGGAAACACCTGCGAAGCAGGAGAAGTCTCACCCAAGGTAGAGGAAGGGGGGGTTACAGGACTCAAGTGTTTGTAACCAAACTGGGAAACATATATGTGATTATAACACTTCACATAGTACTTAGGAACAACACACATTAATTCATTAGCTTTATTCACATCGCATATCAAATCCTAAGTACAGATCGATGCAGTAACAATGAAAAAATATACATCACATTTAGCATCAAAAGTTAGATCTAACACATTCAACATAGCCAAAGCACTAATCATTCATAGATCTATCTATCATTTATAATAATCAATGCACTAAGTAGATCTACAACATAAATGTCATAGCACAAAGAAAACCATCAACACATGATATACATGGTTCGCCCCAGTGTGGGGCTACGTCCACCAACGACTTCTTCTTATTTAGTATGCTTCAATCTCTTACATTCATTTGCTCCTGTACACTAAGCCACAGAGCCAAGCTTCACATCGAACAAGTGATTTGCGCACTGCACCCTAGATCCACCTTCCAAAAATCAGGTCAAGGCACAAAGCCAACTCCTCTACTAAGCATAGATCCATACATACATGATTTGTTATACAAAGAAACTCAGAACTACTTGCCTCTTGCACTTAGCTAGATACTTTCTTTTGCACTTAGCTACATACTACTTACTTAGCTTCTTCTACCTTACAATCTTTTCTTATTTATACTTTTACATTCCTTACAAAAAGGCCTAATCATGGGTAACCCCATGGGCCGGCATCCCATAACCCGTTACAAAACCCTAATGAACCCCATGTTGGGTCCACAAATCCCACAAAACAAGCGAGATCCACGATCTCAGCTTCGCTTGGGCTCTCCATCTTCGACCAGCCTATCGATGTCCAAAAAGTGGTCAATCCTAACCAATGTTTCCTCAAAACTTTTTCAAGGGCCAACATTTATCCACAATATGCCTCTCCTAGTAACCTTCCCACCAAGATTTGACATGGGGAAGGGATTTGAGGAGTGTGAAGGTGATATTTTCTCCGTCATAAAAACTTTGGACAGAGTAATAACCTTCTAGCATATTCAACCATTTATCTAGAGCATTTGCATTATCTGGCCGTCAAATAAGGGAATATCAAAATTAACTTGTACCTTGAAGGGAATAATACCTCTAGAATGGATACTTGTCAAAGATGTCTCGACTGCCATTGGTAGTCGTCGAAGAATTCGAGTGAAGTTGATCATCATCTCGTTCCTCTATTGTGTGAGTGCTTCCTCAAGAAATGTATTGAAAGGATCTCCTACTCTGTCATATCTCTTTTCTTCTACCATGGGAGGTTGCTTGGGATGACGAGAGCGATCGTCCCCAAGCGAATCTATCTTGATACCCAACTCTCTAGACACTAACGTCGTTGGGGACATGCACCCATAAATAACGAGTATATTGCTTTGATACAACTGATCTAGATTAAATTGAGAACAAAATGAAATACAAATGAAAATATAGTAGAGAACATAGAAATACAATGAAACCCAACTTCTATTAATGAATAACAGGACATTGTAGAACACAAATTGGCTAGAATGGTGGTAGCTTATCTCTGAAGAGAAAGAGATGCCGGCTACGCTCATTCACAAAAACCATTACATCACACTCCATTCCATGCTCAAAGGACCTCCTTCACCTTGATTATATATGAGAGAGTGGGAGGAGAATAATTCCCATGATGCATGTGGAATAAATTGGTCAATTTTACAAAATGCCATCCGCATATCTGCTCCCCAATTCCTCGTAGAGGAAAAGGCCTATTTAGCCAAATCCCTTGTATCCAATGGCTACTCTCTCTCTCTGAAATCAATCAAGCCTTCCGCTCAACCAACAAACCTAAACCTAAAAAATCCTCTTCCTCCCCCCTTCGTTCTCTCCTCTATCTTCCCTATATCCAAGGCACCACCAATCACATCACAAAACTTTTAGCTAAGAAAAATATCAAAATTGTGTTTAAACCCTAAAAAACCCTCAAACAACTCTTTAGAACCACGAAAGATAAAGCCGACCCAATGTTTGGCCCATGAGTTTACCAAATTCCTTGCTCCTGTGGTAAATCCTACATAGGTCAAATTGGAAGAACCTTTAAAGCTAGACTTAAAAATCATATAGATGATACCACCCAAAACCACATCTAAAAATCAACTATCGTCGAACACTCTATCAAGTATAAACACCTTATTCGCTTTGACCAAACAAAAATCTTAGCCCTTGCCCCTTACCACTCCTCTTGTTTCGTTCAAGAAGCCCTTGAAATCAAAAAACATCCTAACAAATTTAATCACGAAGATGACTACAAACTTAACCAATCTTGGAATCCCATCATTCATCAACTAGACCAATAGAACTATGCCCTTAAGATTCCCCCCTTTTTAGATTTCCCTCCTTACCCCTCCTCCCCTCTAACAACTCCTCTTAATCTTTACATTCTCCACTTTTCTAATTACTCCTCTTCATTTCTATCTCCCCTTCATTTATGTCCCTCCTCCATTCGCTCTAATTTTCTCCTCTAGCTTAAGGTCATTATGCTCTATTTCCTTAATCTCTCTTCTCCATTCGTTTGTTTCTCAATATAATTTTACTAAACCAACCCCTTTTTAATACCTTTTATTTTTTCTATTATCAATTTAAATCGTTTCTTTTAATCTCACCTTACCTCGATTGTGGACGACCTTAATTTCTCTTTTATTACCATCTAATCCATATGGCCAAACTCTTTTTACCGCCTTCTCCTCGTCATTTTTTTCCCTATCGTTATTATCTTCTAACATAAACTATCTTCTCTATTTTAATATTTTATTTGGTTGAAAATGTTCTAGGTGAAGTTGAAACTTTATAGATCATGATTTGGAGAACGAGGAGTGTCCATAAGCGAAACTCCATAAAGAGATTGGTTAGTGTATTCGAAAATCCATAAAGAGATTGGTTAGTGTATACAAGATATATGTTATCTTAATTTAAGAGACTATAATAGAGGTAGCCAAGGCCAATGGATTTTTGTTGGTTGATTTTCTGAATTAGAATTTTGAAGCTATTAGTGTAGAGGGGATATTTGGAGTATGGTATTCAAATGGTATAAGACCCTGTACTCTAGGAACATCACTTTTCTCCTTTTAACAATATGTGTAAAATATTTAATTTCATCAACATTTATGAGCTTTTTATAAATGAGGAAAAAAATTATGGGAATTTGTTTTTATGAAGATGTAGAATGGAAGGATAATATAATTATTGGAAGCGACATGGGTTTAATTTTGCACCAAGGAGAATGTAATGAACTTAATAATTATAATATGAAGTGGCACATTCTATGATATATCTTATTTATTATTAAAGGTAAATTATTAATCATATCTAGATTTCAATCTTCTATTCTTCTTAGGTTGGATATTTCTTAGTAATCGAACTATTGTTCATTTCATTTGGTATGGAAGCCAAGTCTGATATGACCTTTGGCTCCTTTTTTTCCAAGTTTTTTTTACTCTAGGTCTTTGACCACAACTTGGCCATCAACTATTTAAAGATAAACAAAAATTAAGTTGAAGAAAAATATTTCCACCACAAATTTGAAGAGTAGTACCAAAAACAAAGAATGAGCATAAATATAAAATATAAGAAATACCAAGACAATCAATTTGGGTGCCACCAAAAAAATCAATTCAAAATAAAATTGACATATTTAAATCGCTATAGGAATTCATGACAAGAAAGCAAATAGAAGGAAGATACATTGTGAAGTAGAAAGTCCTTATGCTCAAATAATAATAGTAATAATATTAATAATACACATGCCATAAGTATGTCTTGCAACCTCATAAAAATCAAAGAAAATTTCTATCCAACAGAAAAGGAATCACTAAATTAAGCATATGTGACTACATTGAAAAACGAACCAGGGGATTCTACATTATTGAGTTCATTGTCATAGGTGTGATTATAAGATAGAGAGGAAACCTACGTGGAGGTTTTTTAATCCAACGTTTCAAACTTCGAAGAAATAAGTCCATCTTCAGGGGATCATCAATGTGATGATTGAGATGAGAGGGAATGAGGACAAGTCAATCTTATAAATACATGACCAACAACCTGTAAAGTGAGGTCAACTCTTTTTTATTGGAAAAATTAATTATATGTCCTCCTTAATTGGCTAATGACAGGCTTCCAAGCATTGTTGAGTTTCGGGCCATTGTCCTTGTTGAGGGTGTTGTCTCCCATTTCAATTTCTATAGCTTCTCTTATTCTTCTCTTAGTATATTTCTCCTCTCTCATTGACAACCTTCTATTATCCATGCACATTTGATGGGTAGTGTTGTGAGAGTGATCAACCAAAGCTTATTTGTAAGCACGATCTATGCACTTGTCTGAAACATGTTATTTTAAGCATACATGTAGAGATATTCACGTTTCTCTTATATAGACCTTGCCACAAGAACATGGGATTTCATAAACACCTTTTTGTTGTCTGGGATCTAGAGAGTCCTTTTCTAAGTCAACCAAGCTTCTTATGATGTTTGCAAGAGTAAAGGCAGTCTTGATGTTTCTTTTTCTTAGGATTTTGGAATTCGATCCGTGATCCCCTTGATATATGGTAATGTGAGTTTTGGGATCTCCATTTCATTAAAAGAGCTACTTTTGTTGACATCCCTGTGGATTACTTTGCCAATTTACCCCTCCTTGTAACCATTCATTCTAAATACCTTTCGGAGGTGATCCATTTCCTTGTTCAAGTGTTATGTATTTGAGATTCTTGTGGCCCTTGTGGCGAGGGTGTGGATGATGTCAACTTTTTGAGTTGGGTGATGATGAGAATCTAAGTGAAGGTATCTATTTGTGTGTGTCTTCTTCCTGTAAACTTGATACCCAAGTATGTCATCACTCTTCTTATGTAGTAATACATCTAGAAAAGGGAGTTGGTTATCCTTTTCTATCTCAATGGTGAACTTGATGTGCTATGAGAGGTTATTAATGTGATCCATGAAGCATTCAAGATCCTCTCTTTTATGTCTCCATTTGGAAAAAAAATATCATCTACATATATTTTCGAAACACTTGGGGTGAGTGGAAAGGATTTCAGGGCTCTTTCTTCAAAGTGTTCCATGTAGATGTTTGCAACAACAAGTGACAAATGGGATTCTACATTGTTCCTAGTAAACCTCATGTGAAAAATATTGTGAAGAGACCAGTGCAACCATCATTCTTGTCCATAACAATTGTGTACAATAAAAACTAAAGCACTTGCAATGTTGAACTATACACCGACATTGGTAAATCACTAGCAATGTCTTTGAAATTGGGATGTACCTTTAAGCCATTGTGATAACCACAAAATGAGCCTCTATCTCATAAGTTTCACCAACCATCATAGCCACCAATTTGAGTGGTGAGTGAAGCAAGACCATGTGGAAGTGACACAACTATAAACCTAAACAAAACTGAAAGGGGTATTAATTAGTATAGGGAATTATATATCTTTTGATTAGATGATCGCCAAGCCATCAACCATCATGACTATTGAATTACTGGATTAGATGTTGCAAACTAAATGTAAAATTCCCCTTACCCACTTTCATAATTCTAAATTTCAAGTTTTTCACAATTCTAAATTTCAAATTAAAAAAGGGGAGAGAATCACTTATGTGCTCAAAATGTGAATTATAGGGAATTATATATCTTTTAATTAGATGATCGCCAATCCATCAACCATCATGACTATTGAATTACTAGATTAGATGTTGCAAACTAAATGTAAAATTCCCCTTACCCACTTTCATAATTCTAAATTTCAAGTTTTTCACAATTCTAAATTTCAAATTAAAAAAGGGGAGAGAATCACTTATGTGCTCAAAATGTGAATATCCAGTTCATTGAAAGATATAAAGCATAATTATATTATGTTGAACTATACATCAAATTTATGTTATAACAAAAAGTTGTGTTATTATAAAAATAAAAGGTAATATAGAAGTAATGTATAAATCCCAACTCATAATATATATATGAGAGGGATCAAAATCCAAATCAAAAATATAAAAAGAAAACAAATATGTGATTTATAAAAAAGAGATATATAAAGGATTATTATATTAAGTCATGTTAAAGTATACATGGATATGATAAATAAAAGAGATATATAAAGGATTATTATACTAAGTCATGTTAAAAGTATACATGGATATGATAAAAGGGAATAATCGAAGCACATTATTTGTGGGACTATCTTACTTTACACCCTTTTATTACAAATAATTTATTACAAAGTGAATGCAAAGTTTCGAATAAAACAAAATGAAGCTTAGGGTTGAAAAATTGCAAGATTTCCTTAACACTTTCACAAAATACACTCTTGCACTATTAAATCTTAAAGGTACTATTCAAGGAAGGGATGTTGAAATCATTGTTTTTTAAAGAAAAAATACATTATTGCTAATATTGGTAATGAATTATTAATTTTTAAGTTAAGTGTAATTAAAAAGTTAGATTGTTTGGATGGAAAATAATATAAAACAAAAATATGTATTGAAAATTAATGATTATTTTTTCATGCATCAAATCAATGTTAGATTTATATCCGGAAGAGATGTGGACATAATTCTAGTTTCAACTTAAATATAAACAGTGTGAACTTTCATCTTGAACATGAATATTATTTTTTTTGACATTCTTCTATAAGAAGAAGAAGAGGATAACATTGTAGGATGTTACAATGAACTCATGCTTAGTAGGAACCTCATCAGAATGTTAGCCTATGGCTTATATTATTAATCACTAAGTTTAATTGTCACCTATATTTTCATTATTCATTTAGGATATTAGTAATATATCCTCAAGTGATGACTAAGGAATTAGTTAAGATTGCCTAGCCTAGTAATCATGCACGATTTTAGGATCTAGAGAAAATATCTCTATGAGTTGGCATCACCCATTGTACTATAAATATGTAACATTGGTGTGAATACATTAGAGTTGGCTAGTAATCCTTTTCTATCATATTGTTGTTCGTGTGCATATGTTATCATGGTATCGGAGCTCCTATAGTTCTTAGGGCCTGATAACTTCCCTTGGTAGTCATCCACGAGATTAATGAGTGAGAAAGTTGGATTTGATCAAAAGTTGACTACTTCATGAGCGTGATCCAAGAGGAAATAGTGGTGTTGTTTACACCAAGAGAATGCAGATCTACATTCATTTATCCAGGGAAAGGCAAGGGAATAAAAAACAAGGAAAATCGATCCGGTAAATAAATTCTATGAAATTTTTCAACAAATGATTTTGATGACTGAATGGAGTAAAATCTGTGTAAATTTGTTTGATGATATAATGATTTATTTGTCTAATATATAGCCTCTCTTTAGAATCCGTGTTATTTGTTTTCTTATATTTGTATACACATAGAGTTGGTCAGTGATCCTTTTCCATCATATCGTTGTTTTTGTGCAAATCAAAGAAGAATTGGACGTGACCTGGAATCAAAGCATCATCAAATTTGAAGATAAATTCAATTTATGAATCCAAAATAATTTTAACTTACAAATAGTCATTTTTGTAAGTTTACTTGTCTCTTTGAAATGAAGTGAAGTTGAATTTGTAATTTTCCGGTGCATTCTTGGTTGAACCCGACACTTGTTTGAGTCGTTGTAAGTCAAAATTTAACAAGGTTGAGTAAAACTCAAGCCAATGTAATACTTTGGGGTGGATTTTTCGTAGTATCTGACACCCTCAACTTCCTGGAAGAAAGAAATTTCAAGCAAGCGTGAAGTGCAAGTGAGCGAGTACAAGAGAGTATGAGAACAACGATGACTAAAATCATGGAAATGGTTTCCTTATTGGAAACTTTGCTAGAAACAACAAAGAGTAATTCAATCATAATGACCAATGACACATTGGAAAGTGTTATCACATGTTTGTGAGTCATGCAAACATGGATTCAACTATTGCTATCTCAATCCCAACTATTGAATAATGAAATCATGGATCTCAAAAATCAACATTCGATGAAGTGTTCTGAACTAGTTTTTGTTCGGAATAATCCTCTCTATGATGATGATGATGTTTTTGATCAACAATCAGTGAAGGAGAAACTTAATAAGACAACTCCAGATGCAGATGAAGAAAAAACTATTTTTGAACCTACATTTCAAGAGTTTTCTTTTGACTTCAGTGAAGAAAACCTTTCAATAATGCAACAACATATAGTAAATCCACTTACATAGATTTCAAAGAAGCAGGTTCAAAATACTATTTTCATTCCCATCATCAGAACTTGGGAAGAAATCATCTACAACAAGAATAGAACAGGACTAGGATATACCATGGAAGTTACTTTTCATATTCTCAATTATTCCAGACCATTCAAGTTCCAAAGTGTTGGATTCCTTCAAGAAGTTTCAACTTCAACTATTCAAATTCAACATCAAAATGCAACATGCCAACATTGCAATCGAGTTTGTCACAAGGAGAATCAATGTTTTGATATCCATCATTGCCAACATTGTGGAAAGCATAACCATTCTTCAGACAGATGTTCAACACTGAAGAAACCTACAATATTGAAGATTCACTATGAGTGGATCGATCCTTGGCAGTGGTCATCAACATTCAAGCGACTATATAAGTCTTACCATAGAATTCAATCTCGAGTAAATACCAATTTTGTAGAACATAACATTTTTTGTACCTAACATAAGGGTATATAAGTCCAAAGTGGTCCCCTTATGGTGTAGCTTTTAAGCATGGCCCTCACTAGATGAGATAACATGTGGTTGTTTCCACATGCCCACTTTGCATTGTATACAAATGGAATAATTTTGGTACTCTCTTTATCCCAAAGGGGGGAGTACAATGATGTAAGTCTTGTGTGCCTTAAGAGGGGGATTTAAAAAATCAAGTGAACATGGTTCATGAAACCACTTGTGGTCTCACCTTTTAGCTGACAAAGGGGGGAATTGATGATTGAAATGAAAATGGTTGGCAGACCGAAAATTTCAACAACAAATATGTCAGATGGGCATCAAATTTTCCAGATGGGCAACTGTAGTCTGTAGATGACAGACTTTGGAAGAATTATGGTTCAATGAATTGCAATTGAATCATACACATGATACATTGGGATGTTGTTGGACACCTAAAAGTGTCAACAATTGGTTAATGTCCATCCCAAACCATCGATTCAAAGAGCACTTTTAGTGATACACTGGTAATAGAGTGGTGATACTACATGTTCACCAATTCGCATAAGACATCATATTCTTCTAGCTCAAATACTTGTCAAAATGATCGAATTGTCAAGCAATCAGGGAATGTTATGATATTATATATTTTCACTTCCATATCTCAGCTCTCTTCCAGTTCATTTCAGATGAACCATTCAACATCCATATTGGTGGTTTTTTAGACAGTTCTTCATTGAGGCTTAGCTCAGGCATTTCAGTATGAAGACTTGGAAATGATACCCCTTTATGCTTAATTGTTGGTATTATTAATCAGACTTGTGATTGAGGGGGGGATAGTATCTTATGGCTTACCTTACCAATCACTAAGTTTAATTGTCACCTATATTTGTATTATTCATTTAGTATATTAGTAATATATCCTCAAGTGATGACTAATGAGTTAGTTAAGATTGCCTAACCTACGCATCATGCACCATTTTAGGATCTAGAGCAAATATCTCTATGAGATGGCATCACCCATTGTACTATAAATATGTAACATTGTTGTGAATACATTAGAGTTGGCTAGTAATCCTTTTCTATCATATTGTTGTTCTTGTGCATATTTTATCACATAATACCTAGAGAATGTATCATAAGTGATCCTTCAAGATAGCTAGAAGTCAATACAAAAATGTAGGATCACCTGAAATAATTTGACAAGGTTATTGTTGATAAAGATGAAGAAATTTATTCCCTTAAGAATCACAGTAAAAAATTGATTGCATAGATTCAGAAGCTAAAAAGTGAAAAGAAATCACAACAAGAAAATGTTGGAATAACTTACTAACAAAGAATCAGTAATCAATAAAGAAACAATGATTAACTCCATTGAAATAGGCAAGCCATCAAATGTAAATATCTATACCTTAGAGAAGGGAACCAATACAAATCCAAATGAAATATTATCAACCAATATATCATTAGAAGTATCAAAAGGAGAATCTTGCAAAAACAAGACACAAGATACAAGGATGCCTTATCATCATCCTAATAATAAAAGTCATCATATTATTAAAAAAACTAACCAAAGACTCAATCAATATGAGAAACTAGGTAAAGACTCTATTATATTAAAGAGAAGCTCGGGTGTGGAATCTTATCATTTCCCAAATCACAGAATTCGTTGCCACACAGTTCTGTAGAAAAATGAATTAGGGTGGCCTGACCCTTTGACAAGAAGACAATTTTTCTCAACACTTCGTAACATATATCATCTTGTACCATCAATCATCACAATCTCAAAAATACATAATCACGAGAAGACATTACAAGCAAGAACAAAGACATAATATTTTCCATAAAATGCTTTGAGGACGAAGCGTATTTAAGGGACATCCATTGTAATAAACATGAATATATAAATAAACATCAATAAATACCAACACCAAGAACAACAACAATAATAATAAATAACAAAGTGACATGGTTTATCATCTATCTTACTCATTATTAAATTACATTATTGATGCTATATGGATTTCAACCTACCATCCTTCTTATGTTGGATATTCCTTAGTAAATGAACTATTGCTCATTTCAGTGAAGTGTGGGGGGAGAATGGAAGAATGTATCCCATGGCTGAATTTTTTCTCCACAACTTTTCTACAAATTGGGAGCACAGAGGAAAAACCTCCACTTCCCTTTATGTTTAACCCATATTGGTTCAACGACTTGGAACTTATAGAGTTGGTTCAAGATGGATGGAAGAATTATCATGAGGGTCTCGAGGATACTATTATGTTTCAATTCAATGATAACATAAAAAGAGTAAAGAAGAGAACAATCAAATGGGCCAAAGTAAAATAATGAAGTTATATTTGAAATATGGAAGAGGAAATAACAAGTACATTCAAGTCCAATATGAGTGAAATTTTCACAAAAGAAGAACAAAGTTCTCTTTAGAGATTGGAGTCCAATAAAAAATATTGTATGAAGTGGAAGGAATCCAAATGGATCTATAATAGTAGAGTTATATGGTTGGTTCAAAGAGATGTGAACATGAAATTATTTCATAACATTATGAAAATGAGAAAGAACTCAAACACTATTTGGACCACAAAAAAATGGAGAGGGTGAGAAGGTTACCAAGTTTGATTATATTTGTGAGGAAGGCACCAATCATTTTCAAAAGTTATTCAAGGAACCTCCCAAAGCCAATATAGTAGAAGTTGTGAATATTTTTTCCTTCTTTCCTAGACTAGTGAATTGAGAGCTAATGGTAGAAATTTCTATGGTTGAAC
Source organism: Picea sitchensis (assembly GCA_010110895.2). Taxonomy (NCBI): domain Eukaryota; kingdom Viridiplantae; phylum Streptophyta; class Pinopsida; order Pinales; family Pinaceae; genus Picea; species Picea sitchensis. Next base: position 102,988 of record SNQJ01S0004040.1, on the reverse strand, counting down.
TTGAAGGGTTTATTGGATCATTATAGAAGGACAATAACCCTGGTCCAAATGGATGGCCTACTGAATTCTATCTTGAAGGGGATAGAAGAATCAAGGAAAACTAGGAAGGTTCTAGGTGCCATAAACACCACCTTCCTAGCCATCATTCCTAAAAACAATGATTCTGATACCTTTGATGATTTCATTACAATATCTCTATGTAATGTTGTGTGTAAGATCATTGCTAAGGTTATAGCTAGAAGGAAGGTTTAAACTTGTGTTATCCCTTGCTATCTCATGTAAACAATTTGGTTTTGTGAATGATAGGTAAACCCATGAAGCTATTGGAATTGATCAGGAAGGAATCCACTCAATCAAGGTAAGAAAGGTGCCTTCATTCATCATAAAACTAGACCCCTCCAAGACATAAGAAAAAGTAAGTTGGCCATATTTTAGATGGATGATGTTACATGTTGGATTTTCTTGTGATTTTGTTAATTGGATGGAAGGTTGTTGCACTTTTGTTTCCCTTTATTACTCATTAATGGATATAGTACTTCTTTCTTCCAACCCTCTATATGATTGAGGCAAGGATGTACCCTCTCAACTCTTATGCTCCTACTAATAGCAAAAGGGTTAAGAAAATATTTGGTCCACGAGGGATCCAATGAAGGCCTTAAAGGGATAAAGTTGGGTAGGAACATAAGACTAACACATTTTTTGTTTGTTGATGATGTTATAATGTTTGAATATGGTTCCAACAAAGATGAAAAAATATTTCATTAGGTACTTGAGATGAATTGCAAAGCCACTTGAATGGAGGTAAATAAAAGAAAATATCCCATTTCTTTTCATAAGACTATATGGGAAAAAAATGAATGTCATTAAGGATTTATTGGCATTTCAGTTGGTGGATTTCCAATAGGGACTCAAATATCTATGAGTCTACTTGAAGGGAAATGATTACGAGTTTTGTGATTGATTATGAATTTGTAAAAAATTGAAGGAAGAGTGCGTAATATAGGGGGATTTGAATTGGGCGTATGTTGACACATAACTAGCCAAATGGCCA
>SNQJ01S0004040.1:79372-92950 GCA_010110895.2 Picea sitchensis | reverse complement strand
GTTCGCGTTATGAGCTTTTAGATAATGGAAATTGCAAGAGTTGTAAGAGCCCTTGTTGGCCTTGCTGAAAGTGAATTAAATGATAAAAATGCATTAGAGAGCTACTTCTATGATTGAATTCCTGTTGTCTTGTTGCATAAATATTTGTGAGCATGATGCCAAGGAGAAAAGAAAAAAATGAGAAAGATTCTTGTTCCATAACCCTTGTCATTGGTTGTTGTGTAAAGAAATTGATGCAAACCAAAAGATTGTAATGCTTACAATGATGGATTACTTGAAGCGGTTGCTTAAGTAAGCTTGGTTACATGCTAGAATGCATACGAAGCTAATTAGTGAAAGATAGGGTGGTGTTATGGTGAATTGTTGTTATAACGAGGAGGGTCGTTACACCATTCAATTTTTATCAAAACTTATGAACGGGTCAAACGATCTTTCTTTTGGGATGATATGAAACATGACATCTGCACCTTTGTGGTTGAATGTGATACTTGTCAATGCAATAAGTGAGAGACTATCAAACCTCCTAGTACACTCCAACCACTTCCTCTTCCACCTACTATTTGGGCATATATTTCTATCGATTTCATTGTTGGCTTACCCAAATCAGGAAATAAGTCAGTCATCATGGTGGTAGTGGATGGTCTTTCCAAATATTCTCATTTATGTGCTCTTCAACACTCTTTCACAACATCCACAATGGCTCAAATTTTTATGGATAATATCTTAAAACTCCATGGAATTCCTCATTCTATTGTTTTTTACCATGATTCCACTTTTACCAGCAATTTCTGGCAATAATTATTCAGGATCCAGAGAACACAATTGTGTCTCAGCACAACCTATCATCCCCATACCGATGGCCAAAAAGAATAGTTCAACATGTGTTTGGAAACATATTTGAGGTGTTTTTCATTTGACAGACAACATCAATGGGCTTAGTGGTTATCCCTAGTTGAATTGTTGTACAACACCTCTTACCTTACTACCACTTGCATGACTTATTTTGAAGCAGTCTACAGACATAATCCACCATCGGTTCTCCCATACATACTAGGTGTCTCCAAAGTTTAGGAGGTTGATCACAATCTTACCATCTGAATGGCGTCTCTCAGTAGTCTTAAAGAAAATTTGGTAATGGATTAAAACCGTATGAAGCAACAGGAAGATCAAGTTTGTTCTGAACACTAATTTGCTTAAGGGGATCAGGTGTTTCTCTATCTCCAACCGTATAAGAAGACTTCACTCAAAACCCAACAGTGTCAGAAACTTGCACCAAAATTTTATGGTCCTTATATTATTCTCAAATGTGTGGGGCCAATGGCTTATCAGTTAGTTTTTCCTAGTCACTCCAAGCTACATCTTGTTTTCCATGTCTCATGCTCGAATAAAGTGTTTGGCACCAAATTCCACACCTAGACCAGCCTACCAAAGATGGATGAAGAAGGTTATATTTGGTTACAACCACAAGACGTCTTGGACCAGTGAGAGCATTGCCTTCATTAGCGCACCATCAAGGAATTTTTGGTTCACTCGAAGGATACTCCACTAGAATATGCCACTTGGGATCCAACTACCATTCTGCAACATTTTTCTCATCTTAATCCTTGATGACAAGGCTATTTTTCAAGGGGGGGCATGTTAGGGACCTAATCCCTCATGTAGATAGAATAATATATTTTCCATGTAATAAAGGCCAACATTAGTTAATAAGGCCTAAATACATTTTCCATGTAATAAAGGTTGACATTAGTTAGTAAGGCCTATTTAATAATTGTGAACAAGTCAATGTAAGAAGACCTAATAGAAGATTTTGCTTCTACAAAGATCTTCCTCTAGGATGTTCTTTAGAAGATATAATTACTATAAATAAGAGTAAGAGGCATGAGAAATCTTGTCTTGAGAATTATTGTAATAGAGATCTTCTTTGTTGTAGGTTGCCCACTTGAAGAGGCAAGTGAACATCGCCTTCTTTGAATAAAGGTATTATTTTTTGTATTTCTCTTCTCAATATTTTGTTGTTCCATTGATATCTGTTAAATATTCATGTTTCTGCATATTATATTACATATGGTAATTTACAAATCCCTTGAAGTTAAATGAGTTCAAATTAAGGGGACTATCAAAGGAATATGAAAAGGTTGAAGAGGGCTTGATTTGAACATCAAGTTTGATAAAGAGATTGGGTTTTGATTATAAAAGAAGGGAAAGGGTTGATATGTAAATTAGGCTCGATAAGAATATCGGGAGACAAGATCGAAATATAAGTATTAACTTGAATTCAAACTGAAAATGTCCCAAAAAGAAAACTCAAAAGAAACTTAATATTTGAAAGAGAACTCTTAAAAAATACTTAAAAACTCAAAAGAAAATTCAAACTAGAAATCAAAGAAAGGGAAAAAGAAAATTCAAACTAGAAATCAAAGAAAGGGAAAAAGAAACTCAAACCAAAAGAGGAATAAATTAAAATTCAATGGATATAACAAGGGGCTTGATATGTCCATCAGGTCCAATATGAAAATCGAGAGGGAAGTCAATTTATTGAAGAAAGAAAGGGCCTGATTTGAGAATCAGGCAGAATATGAGAATTGGAGAAAAATTTGAAAAGTAAGCAAGTTGAAAACCCATTAAAAACAACATTTGTTCAAGTCAAAAATAAAGGAATCTAAGTCATAATCAAGAGGGGGAACATTAAATCTCATCTAATTTATTCATTTCAAAAGAATGAAAATAAATCCCCTAGGGTGTAGGGCAGTTGGTGATGGAGTGTATTATTAAGGCACTATGTTATGTGAAGTCACTAGTTTGAAACCTTGACTTACCTTGTGTGTCACATATGGGGTAGCACGGGCACACCTAGAGGTTATAGTGGTAGCATTTAGATAACATGACCCTGCATCATGCGAGTATGTGCCTAACCAGTTGTTGATTCCATTGGTAAAAAAAATGAATGGAAATAAATAAAGCTACAGGGAAATGAGGGTATGAAATCATTATAAACCCATAAGAAAAAGAGGAGGGACCCCCAAGTTTTGATCAAAAATTGGGGGGGGGGGGGGGGGGTTTGAGGGCTCAACATGACCTAAATCCTTAACAAATCCCATCTATATCTAGTCACCAATGTAGGACAAGACATTCTTTTCGGGAGTGTCTTTTTTAACATAAATGCAATGTGACCTTCTCGAGTGTAGCATGTGCAACATTCAAATATTTTTTTGGAGCCACCTACCAACATTGCATTAAATGGTTACAAGAATCTACTCTTATAGGAACCAAAAACCCCCAAGTATAAATTTTCAATGAAAATAACTCCCCCCTGTAGAGACCTGATCCTACACAAAATCATCCCTTGTTTTTTGGGTTTTTAACTCCACAATTTCCCTAGTTCATGCCACACCCATTCCATCCCATCCAAAAATACCAAGTTTTTGTGAACACCTTGACCACAAAGATTTTCTTTGGTGGGGTACTTTGAAGTCTGCATAACTATGGATCTATTGTGTTGTAATATTGCTATACCTATAAACTGACATACAACAAAAAAATTTAAGATGCTTGGAAATTGTTGAAATGAATTTTTTCATAAATTGAATTGTTGGAGATAAATGCTCACAATGAATTCAACCATGGTACACTAACTCCTCTCTTGAAAAAATGTGCTCAGGTGTCTTTGTGGGGGTTGGCATCACATAGGGATTCAATCATGCACCATTCATCTGCCACTTCTTCATTAGTCTATCCAATTATGAGATTTGTACTATGCCTTCACCAATTATCCACACAATTTGGTAGGGTCTCTACTAATGCATTTTCAACTTTTCTAGATGTTTCCAAAGTTTACTGTCATACATTAACATCGGATCACCATGTGAAAACTATTTTTTCCTTATATGCGTATCATTCCATGCCTTTGGGTGTCACTTTTGGACCATTTGATGAAAGCTAGCTAGAAACATGTGTTCTTTAAATGTACTAGTATGCCCAACTTATCATGTAATTGATGTGTTTCTCATACATCTACATGGCTATGGATATGCATAGGCTTGATATCACATACTTTAATGACATCACCATCTCCTTTCATCCCTCATAGAGGGTCATCCCACACATTGACATACATCACACTACTTGCCATATATTATGGCATTGGTAAATAATGGTGGCCCCTAAAGCCTTACACATATCACTTTCTGCATAGTATCTTTCCTTTGTAGTGTCCCATGCCCTAGATATCATGGGCTTCCTACAACATTATTAGGCGCTCACGATCCATCATGCATATTCATAGAATACCATCTATTTCCAACTTATACAATTCTCTAACTATAAATTGCTAATTCATAGCACATACCACTAGCTACTTTCTTTGTCATCGATCATAATCCTTAGGCGTTGAACCTGAACTGGGGAACTCAAAAATATTTACGAAGAAGTTTGGAATGGCTTCCTTGTGAAATATATTGGCATCGAGTAGTTCATCAACTATCACCATGGTTTCATCATGCTACGTCCTCTTATAAATATGAACTTTCTTGACAAATGAAACTCATAAATTCTTTCTTCTATCAAAACTTGCATCTCAACCTTATTCAACCTCAATTGTATCCTTGTTACTTTGCATTGGTTAATGTATAGATAAAAATCCATGTTATTGGCTCTATTATAGAATCAGGGTCCAAAGAAGGTGTCCAACATAGGCCTGATGTAGTCTAGTGCACTGACATATTCAACCTTCAATAAAGAAGGAGGTCCCACCTTAGTTGCATATCATAATTTCCATATGGTTGAGGTTCAAAGTATTAAATATTTAGTGGGGGTGTGAATTCCATTACTTATGATTATTCACATTTACTTATGTTATTTGAACTAACATTGTGCACCTCAATTATAACAACATATAGATCATCAAGATACATCACGAAGGGAAACATATAAGTAGAGGAAGTCTCTATTACTTCCCAAATGATCAATATGGTCTATCTCATGCACAAAACTCATGGTAACATTACAAGGAGAATACCTTCTAGTAATGGAAGTTTTTAGTGTTACAAAATTTGGCAAATTTTCAAAAAAACCTCTGCTACAACCTCCTCTATTGGCTATGGAGGTTTTAGCAAAGGTTTTAATGGATTTTCCATATAACTAAAAATATTGTACGGGTGAAGGTTGTAGCAGAGTTTTTTTTCCAGTGCTTTTATTGTCAAAACACATCAATGCACTCTTACACAAAACTCCCCAGTGCGTACTTAAAACTAAAATGCACAGGTACACCCTTACATAAAATGCCTCGATATGTACATAAAACTAAAAGGCATCGGTGTTTCATTACATAAAATTCCCAATGCGTACATAAAATGAAAAGGCATCGGTGCACCCTTACATAAAATGACCTAGAGAGTACATAAAATGAAAAGGCACTAGTGTGTTTATAGTTATTACGCCCCAGATTCCCATTTTGTTGTATGCAACACTCATTCTCTTATAATTTTTATGCATTGGTTCTACATTGTTTGAGTATGCAACATGAGAGATTTCTAAGTTTATTAACAAACCTTTGCACTTTTATTTTATGTCTATCTCGGTGCTTGTATAATTCATACATGCCAATGCATGTATTTTCTTGTGCACCTAAAGGTACCAAAATTTTGAATATTCAAGGTGAGATACCAGTGTCATTCTTTATTCTGAAACACCAATCATTTTATTACATTTAAATCATCGGTGCTTTTATTATATTTAAAGATTCGTTGTGTTTATGTTATTTAAATCATCGATGCTGCTTTTATTATATTTAGAGAACCAATGTGTATTTCTCACATGTGCACCGTAAAATTCTAAAACGATATATATCACCACATGTTATATGCATTGGTGCTTCAGTATACTTAATATGCATCGATGCTTCAGTATACTTAATATGTATTGGTGCATATAACCCATTAAAAAGCATTTATTTCTATATTATGGCACAGACCATTTTGTGAGTTCATACGAATGCACTGATATGTATATATTTTAATTAATTGTTTTTTAACAAATTTTCAATAAATCATTTCAAAATCAAATATTTGTATAATAATATTGTTTTTTTTATATTTTTGTTATTGCATTTTGATAAAACGATTGCATTAATGCGTTATGGAATGGATCACACCTCTATTACTTGCAACAATGTAAATCATCCACATATTAATTAATCAACAACATGAAATTTTACAATAGTTAAAAATGGCCTCAGATGGGGTGACACCTAGCCATAATTTCCAGGGTGACATTTGGACTTTGACGCCCTCTCCACATGCCTGGACTCCTGCCCAAGGAGCTTCATTAATGTAGGCATCCCTCCCACACTCTAGCTCTCATGCGCAACATTTAGACATCAGTCTTTTTGTAGGTGGGCAAGCTTGGGATTGATATAGCAATGGTGAAGGAAATTTATGGACATGGAATGAAGGCTTTAACAAACTCAAATATCACCATGGAAACTATATCTTAGCATCAAATTACTTCCTTTTTCATATGCATTCTTATTGGGAAACTCACTTGTTAGAAAAACATGATCGCAGAGCAATAAAATAAAACACAGAAGATACACAATACAATAGAGACACATATATATGTGGTTCACCCAATGTGGGTTACATACACCAGAGAAATCTCCAGGTCCTTCCTTTATTATTATCCAACAAATGAAGGGATACAACCTACAACACATTTTGTGTGACTTCCTCTTCTTTCTCTCACAGTCTCCTCTCTCAGAATACAATATTCACTCTACTACACACACAATCGCAATACAATTCCTCATAAAAGAAGGTTGTCTTCTAGGGAAAAAAACCCTAACATAACTTCTACCATTATATTTGAGACCTTATAATGAATGGTCCAAATTGACTACGAAATTACAATATTTGAATTGCATAAAAAAATAATGGTTGTGTATCCTACAGTCTCTTTGAACTGCATATGGATTAGGAAGATAATCAGGATCCACAACCAACAATCTCCCACTTGGAGACTAGTCACAAAAACTCCATTGTTGTTATACCTACTGGACTATGATCCACCTTAGATATGGAAAATTTCTCATCTTCATCTTCATGCTTGAAGACCAACTGAAATTGGGAAGGAACTCAATTTCTCCCTAGTTACTACCTTTGTTAGTATGTCTGCATGATTCTAGCTAGTATGTATCTTTTCCAACTTCAATTGTCCATCTTCCAAAATGGACCATATGAAATGGTACCTGAGTTGTATATTGTTAGTATTAGAATCGAAGGTTGAATTTTTTGCAAGATGAATGGAACTATGGATGTCACGGTGCAACCTGCTATTCTCTTGCTGCTTTCCTGATTCCTCTATAAACCTATGTAACCAAATCATCTCTTTATTAGCCTCTGTAGCAACAACATACTCTGGTTCCGTTGTTTAAAGTGAAACAACCTTTTCTAGTTTTTATATCCAACTTATTATTGTTCCACCTACAATAAAAACATACCTTGTAGTTATCCTCCTATTATATTTATCACCTTCAAGATCTTAATCAACACATCCCTGTAGAACAATGTATGAACCTCCAAAACAAAATGCATGAGTACTAGTACCTCTCAAATACATCTCAAATACCTGAGAATCCATTTTACTACCTCCCAATGTTCTTTACCTAGATTGTTCATATACATGCTCAAAACTCCCAATGCATGTGCAATATCTAGTCTTTTCCACACCATTGCATACATCACGTTGCCAACTGTTGATGAATAAGGGAGCCTGGACATGTATTCTATCTACTCATGTTTCTTGGGACACATTTCATTTGTTAATTTGAAATGGTTGGCTAAAGGTGTACTAATTGGTTTTGCAATCTGCATTCTTAACCTCTACAACACCTTCTCTATGTACTCACCCTAAGACAATGTCAATTTGTGATTTTTCTTGTCTCTTGTTATTCTCATACCAAGGATTTTCTTTGCAACACCCAAATCCTTCATCGCAAATGAATTAGCTAAGTTCTTCTTGATCACATTTATATCCTGCATGTTAGACCCTGCAACAAGCATGCCATCTACATACAATAGCAAGATAATTTAGCTTCCATTTTCTAGCCTCTTATAATAAACACAGTGATCATAATGACATCTATTATAAACTTGTTCTGTCATAAACTTTTCAAACTTCAAACACCACTTCCTTGGAGCTTGCTTTAGGACATACAAGATCTTCTTCAATCTGCATACCAAATTATCCTTCCCTTTGACCTCATACCCTTGTGGTTGTAGCATATAAATGTATTCATCCAAATCCCCATGGAGAAAAGTTGGTTTTACATCTAACGGTTCAAGATGCAAATCTTCTATTTCCAAAAGACTTAAAATGGTCCCAATCGAAGTCATTTTAACAACAAGAGAAAATATTTCATCAAAATCTATACCTTTCTTCTGTGCAAACCCCTTTACAACTAGTCTGACCTTGTACCACTTTTTTCCTCCATTTTCTTCCTTCAACCTGTAAATCCATTTATTTTGTAATGCTCTTTTTTCTGCAGGCAACTTAACCAAGTCCCAAGTATGGTTATTTACCAAGGAATCCATTTCCTCTTTCATGCCTTTCTCCCACTTGTTTTTAGTTTCTACCTACATTTCCTCTTCATAACTTTCTAGTTCACCAGAATCAGTCAACAATAAATAATACAATGAAGGAGAGTATCGTTCAGGGGGTCTACTTAACCTAGTAGATCTTCTAACAACACTTGCAGGAGTTTGAGGTATTGGTTTCTTTTGATGTTGTACATTTTGGTTTTATAGTACCTATGGAGTTTCTTTTTCAGTGATCTCATCATGCATTTTGTATTCTAGTTGTTCTTTTCCATGTTTCTTTCCCTATAACTGATCTTTGTAAATGACCTTCTCATTGAATATGCCATCTCTACTCCTAATGATTTTTTCATTTTCATAATACCATAAGTAATAACCAAAATCATTAACACAGTATCCAATAAAGGTACACTTCTTGGATTTTTCTTTAATCTTTTTTCTATTTTATTTATCAATATGGACAAAAGATTCACAACTGAAAGTCTTCATAAATGAATAGTTTATTTTTTTACATTTCCATGCCTCCTCTCAAATTCCACCATCCAAAGAGATTGAAGGTCCTATGTTTATTGAGTAAACAACATTATCTACAACATCTTCCTAGAACTCTAAGGGAAACCCAACATGAAATCTCATACTTGGTGCATGTTCCATTATTGTCATGTTCATCCTTTCATCATCACCCAAATAAACCTCTCCAAAATCACCTTGAACATAATCTGAAACCCATGAATATACTACCCAAGGCTCAGTAGTATTATCTAAAGAAAGAATAAAAGCATCTTGTAACACATCACTTGTTACATTTTCTTCCTAATTTTTCTTCTGTTGTCCATCTCTTTGTTTCTTTGGAGCTCTGTAGTCTTCTTTAGATGTCCTTTTTTCCCACAATTCCAACACTCTAGCTTTCCCCGTCTAGATTTGTATCTGCTCTTCCTATAATTTCCACAGTTCACTGAACTCTTTCCTCATTCCTTTTGTCTTCCCCTGTTTTCCACGATCAAATTACCTTATGTCTCACCTTTTCTTTTCCATCGCATTTCCTCACTAAGGATAACATCAATAACATCATCAAATTTAAGAGTGTTTGAACTAGAGACATAGTTACTTACAACCATGACCAAGTTGTTCCATCTTTCTGGAAATGAGCACAATATTAGAAAATCCCTAACCTCATCATCAAAGGTCACTTTTACAAAACTTAGATGATTAGTAACCATATTAAATTCATTTAAATGATCTGCAACAGACCCAACTTATGACATCTTCATATTTAATAATCACTTCATTAGAAATACCTTGTTGGAGGTCAAGGGTTTTTCATATAGTCTAGCCAGTGCCTTCATCATATCCTCCATTATTTTTTCTTTCAAATTATTGAAAGACACTGACGTTGTCAGGCACAGCCATATCGTTCCTAGTGCCTTTCTGTCAAGAACCTCCCATTCTTTGTCCTTCATGGTCGTCGACGCCTTTGCTATTTTTCCCAATGGTAGGAATAGATCATTCTTATATAAATAAGCTTACACTTGCATATTCCATAGCTAGTAGTTTTGGATGTTAAATTTCTCGACCCTAAACTTTCCATCTTCTGCCATTGCTCTCACTCGAACCAGGAACCCTTTTTCCTGCGAGTTACATTTGGCTCTGATACTAGTTGTTAGAAAAATATGACCATAGAGCTATAAAATAAAACAAATACAGAAATAAAACATAGAATATACATAATACAATAGAGACATAGATATACGTGGTTCACCCCATGTGGGTTACACCCACTAGAGAAATTTCTAGGTCCTTCTTTTATTATTATCTAGCAAATGAAGGGATACAACCTACATCACATCTGATGTAACTTCCTCTTCTTTCTCTCATAGTCTCCTCTCTCATAATACAATATTCACTCTACTACACAGACAACCGCAATACAATTCCTCATAAAAGAGGGTTTCCTTCTAGGGAAAAAAACACTAACATAACTTCTACCGTCAGAGTTGTGACCTTATAATGAATGGTCCAGATTGACTACGAAATTACAATATTTGAATTGCATAAAAAAAATTCCCCCCCTCAAGGTCAGGGGGGACAAGAATTATGTATCCTACATTCTCTTTGAACTTCTTATGAATTAGGAAGATAATCAATATCCACAACCAACATCACTATTGTGGTTATCGAATTTTTCACCCTTGTCTCCTCTCCCCTGTTCGTCCCATTCTTCTATGATTTTTCTCTTTGGTTTCTCGTCCCTTTCAAATTCGCGATGCCTTGGGAAAGAGGTAGACCCAACCATGGATTGGGGACTTCTCATGGCACATATGGTCCTCATCATTCTCCTCTCCCCTCTTCCATCCTCTAGAGCCAACAAGAAGACAATAATTGGGCTTTTGGCACTTGGGTAGAGGACTAAATCCCCTCTGAGCCTCTACAAGCTAACTCACCAACCTACCCTCCATAAGAAATATAATGATCACCCAATGTAGTTTATTTTGAACTACATAGCCACCATTCCACTGCCAATAGTTCACAAGTTCTTGTGCGTGATTCCAACATGACAATGGTGCTTACCTCTCTGAGGGGCTTCTCGGATGAGCAACTACAACTCGTTTTCTAGCTTCCCAGAGACATAAGGAAGAAAAAAAAATTCTAGGAGAAAATGGACCATAATATTTCCGACCTTCTGGATTCACTCTCAGGCCAGACCTCTTACCAAGCATGTTCGACTTGTCATCGTCAATGTGAATGTGTTTTTATTGGACAACTTCCTTCCAGAGGTGAAGATGGAAGAAGTCAGTCGGTCAGTATGGTGTTTAGTTTTATTTATCTATCATGGTTGTAGTTTATAACATGTTTTCACTTTCGATAGTTATCAAGATCATTTTGAATCCTTAGTGGTCTTTGGTTTCAGTAGTCAACATACATGTTTTGGCCTCTATTTTGTTCTATAAATATAATTGCATCACCATAATTTTATTAGGCCTCTGAGGCAGTTTTTTATGACATTATGAGACCTGGTGTAGACTCTGGTTTCCATTCATGGTAGTTCTAGCACCAGGTCACAAGTTATGTATTTTGAACTCTGATTTTTTAAGGTAATATCAAATTAAATTACAAAAAAAAAACATTTGACAATGCAATAAAATGAGAAACCCATTTTACTATATATGAATAAGACACCCATGGTCATAAAAAATTGGACAATGTAAAGGTCAACAATAATCAAAATTGAACAAATATGTAATTGTTACACTTATTGGTAACATTTTGTCATGCAATTGAGACATCGTGTCCACTACATTAAGAAAAATCCTAGATTTTTATAGACAGATATTCCAAAACATACAACTTGCAGTTATTCAATTATATTGATTTCCATTGAACACTTGAACTATTGTCATTGCTCGAGTTGTGTGCATCCCTCGTTTCTTGATCAGTTGTATGTGATATATTACTTTGGTTATTTAAACAAATGTTTTCTTGCTCGACTTGTTTTTGATGTTCCATCTGTTCATATTCCATCTACAAACATAGAAATAAAGTGTAACAAGAAAATCTACATTTATATAGTATAATATACATGATTGCATAAATCAAAAGGTATACCATAGAAACGAGTGATTCATAAACAATACACATGCTTTCGAAGCTATGCCTCATGCCCCATGTCAAAATATTTTTTGTTGGTTCCTCTCCATACTTTGTTTCGTGCATGTTTAATATGTCATGACAAAGCATGGTCGATATAATTAATATAAAGGTTTCTTATTGTTCCATTAATTATAAAACAAGGGAAGTTAAACAACATATATACTTACAAATTGTTCAATTAAACCTTGATACTTCAACATATACTCACAACCCTCACTCAACCCAATGTTGATCAATTGTTTGGTTTTCTCTTCTTTGTATGTTAGCACCTATTAGAAGACATCCATGGAAACGTGTAAATTAATTATTTAAATATAAAGATCACAAAAATTATGAAAACTTAAGTAATGATGAAAACACAAGTACTCACAAACTTTGTGATCGACCCTTCTCTTCCTTGTTTTCCTATCTTATTTGTTGATTGGGTTCCATTATTTTTTCTTTTCTACAACAAAACAATTGAAAATTAGTATTTCATGTGATAATTAAATTTGATGTACATAAAATAATAAATGAATGATCTCATACCTCTGATGCAGGTTTTTGTTGGGATGTCTCCTCCCATGATGCAATTGTGTTCATTTCTTTTACCATCTCCTTGTACATTTTTTTGGACATCCCTATCGACATGTATTAACTTTCCCCTCGTTTGTTACTTAATTTGGTAATTATTGGAACACATTATAGAAAAATATGTTTAGTAATAATATTTTTTAAATGATTATTTTTTGTTATTGAAAGGTTTTTCTATTGCAAGCTTCACGGGTCTCATTGACCATGGCTTGGGAAATGATTCTTGTAGTTTACATATAACTTTATTTTTGGAATCATTAGATTGATTTTTCTATTGTAAGTGGAAAATATGTCTATACGTTCTTTCCACTATATCCCTCAAAGCTATGTAAAACAATTTGCTCATCTCATTAACTTCAAGGACCACTCGATATGAATTGATGATCAATTCGTCATCATTATTTACATCCTTAATAGTTTTTGTCTTCTTCAGACAATATTGTATTCCCTCGCTATCAATCCCTGCATAACATTAAAAAAATGTGAAATCAAGTGTTTAAAACTTGTTAGCGATTAATGTTAAGAAATTTGTTTTTAGTAAAAAGCCAAAGAAAAACTTCATGTTTATTACCTTTCGATCCACCTGTTTTCTCTCTTAGCAACATTTCTATAAATATTTTACACTCTTTTGCACTCAGATTGCAAACAACCTTGTCGATTTTCTGCAAGTTTTTTCTCTACATGACACACATTAACCAATACACATCATTAATTTAAACTTACAAATATTTCAATTCTGTTATTTTTTTAATAAAACTTAAAGAAA
>SNQJ01S0004040.1:50674-79294 GCA_010110895.2 Picea sitchensis | reverse complement strand
TTGTTGGGATGAGATACCATTGTACTTGCTGCAATAAGATGTTTTCCTTGAACTTTTATCAGCCATCTTGTATAAAAAAAATATTTAGAAATCATCGAAAATTAAAATTATAAATTTCTATACAATCTAGTATTTCAGTGCACATTGTTAAATAGAACGTCGTTGGGTGTCAAACATATATACACACAAGTGTGTACTATTAATAATTGTGCACCGCTAACTCGTACACATATGATACTAAAATCAATATTATCTATACTTTTTACTAATGGGTGTTTTTGATAGATATATGCACCCTGGTGCACTTTTCTGTACAGTGAGCACCGGGGTGCTACCTCTATACAATGTGCCATGATGTGATTTTCCTATACAATGTGCACTGCATATCGTGGAAAAAGTTTTTGGTAAAATCACTGACAATGATAGGGTTTGGGATTCGATGCAATGAGTGGTACCATTGCAATGGATACCAAATGCCCCATATACAACTAAATAAACCTTATAAAAATCTATTGCTTATAAAATATGCTTATAAAATATAGAGAGGGGAATCAAAAGAAACACCAAGAAATCTAGGCTTTCTAATACCAAAGGTAACTATGAAAACCTTTTTTTTATATAACATGCATTGAAAATAGTTTGAATCAAATAGGGAAAGATTGAAATGATCGGTAGAATGAAATCACGTACCTAAAATTTCTTCTCTGTGGATTTGTATGTACCTTATTGATCCCTTCCAAATTTGGTTCCTCAAAACATCTACCCACTCCAAAGTCTTTGGTGGTAAATCTCTCTTTCAGAAATATTCCCTCTAAATTCTACCAAAAAAATGAAATAATGAATAGTGTTTTAATTTATAAGCAAATACATTTCAAAAAATGAAACTGCCACTCTTTTTTTCGCTATGTTGTTTCATTGTATATACCATGTTGTTGTGCTACAAAGCACGCTAACACACTTTGTATGTAAAAACACTTAGTAAACTTTATAATTAAAAAATTCAATTTGTCATCAAATCTTTACGCCACACAGATTAATGTGCCTCGCTGCGTATATACATAAAAACACATTGATACCAATTTTATCGACAAAATAGAAATGAAAACCTCCACAATTAAAATTTATGGATATTTTTCTTTGTGGAGGCTCTAATAGAGGTCATAGTTCAGTGTGTTTCATAGTGTAGCGCATTGGTGTGTTCTACATATATAGATGCACAATCCATAAGAAAATAATTAAAAGCACCGATAACTTTTAATATCAAATTCATGCATGTATTGATGATGGTTTTGGCTCAAATGCGGGGAAAAGAATGTTATAATATCAAATTGTCAATTATTTAGATTCCATCTCATTCCATATCGTTGCAAGTTTGTAAACTTATCCCCCACCATTTGAAGTAAGTCTATATTTTATTTATAATTCATTTATCTAATTGAATTTATGTCATTTATGCACGTGCATTTGAATAATTGTTCATTGAATTTTGTAGGATAATAATTCATGATTGAGTTCAGGAGAAAGATACCACATGCAAATGATTTATGAAAATGGACAGTTGCTTTATCTTGCCAATTGTAACATGCCATCTTAAAGTAACCTGCAGCCTGGGTCAACGATATTACACCATGAATTGGATCTCTTTTATGAAATGCTAGTAGTATGTGGTTTTTCAAAATGTAAAGGGTTGAAGAAGAACCCTCGATGTGTCACATTGTTCCATTATATTAATGATCAACTAGACAAATTTCATGGTCTAATACCTTCCACTGCAGTTAAGAATCCAATAGGTGATATAGAATACATGTAGGAACACTTCCATATGGTCCTTTTTTGAAAATTTTGAAGCCATATCAACTACATTTTGTCCTAAATTGGCCAACTTATCTCTTTCTGTTGAGTCAACAGAAAGTTCTTATAGTGAGCCAAAGTATGATATCAATACTACACAAAATCTCCAAGTACACACCAAAGTCTATTCAATTGTTGGAAGGTAGCGATGAATTCCCTCTTCCTATCCCTCTGCAAAAAAAATACCAATACAACTGAGCTTTGTATGGTGCTTGACCATCTTCCATGCATGTGCCCAATGTTGGAACCAAATTCTCTTTTTGTGGTAATAGTTATATGGTATCCAAGTCTAAATAAATGTTTCAAATATTTTTTTATTTTCCATTTCACATGTATCGATCCCTCCCAAATAATCAAAAGAACTTATGTCATTTTGTGGTCCTCTTTATAGTCGGTTTGATTCATTAATGAATATTGTGAAATACAAACATAACATTTCCATGTATAGTATGTGCATGCATGGTTATGCTTCTGGAAACTTTAACAAAATAAAAGTGTTATATATCAACGGGCATCCATGAACTCATGGGAACATTACAAGGTTCATAAATAGTTGCAGGTCCTCATTATTTAGTGCAAATTGTTCCTTTGAGAAACACTCCAATGACAAAGAGTTCTTTATGAAAAGGAAGAAATCCATATTTGTTGTTGTGCATGCAATACATAGTTTTTCTCCTCGTGACGAGTTGTTAATAAACTATAAATTTTGTAGACCACCAAATGTTGGTAAAAAACACCTTGCATTGGGTCTACCTTTAGACGTCCCCTTGGGGTGTAAGAAAAAAATGATTGAGTAATTGTATTTTTTGGATTTTCAATGGAACTAATGTAAATGTATTGTTTAATCTGACATTTGTTTTATAAATTGTTCGGTTGCATGTTACAATCATTACATCAAAGACGAGAACTAAGCATCTTATAACATCTACACATGGACTTTTGTTTATTTTATTTATTGAGTTTGCTTAATATTTTATATATTTTTAAATATTAATATAAAATTAATTTAATTTAATATTATTTTAACCTTAAGATAATAATCAATTTATTTACTAACCAAATCAAATACTTACATTTCCTTATGAGGAGATTCATAAAGTTGGCGGTGGAGCAAAAAATCATAGTCATTTAAAGAAATTTTTGTATATTAAAATCCATTATTGTTAATGATTTCATTTTCATATTTAATAATTATATATTTTTAAAATTTATATTTAAAACTAATTATTATTAATGTTTTCATTTTCATATTGTAACGTACCTAACCACCAAGTTGAGTCTCATCATTGCAAAAATGACTTATCCTGTTAAATACAAAATAAAAAATGCCACGTACATATAAAAGAAAACCAAGGGGCAACACACCCATAAAAATTACAAAAAACATGTTGATTTACCCATGCTTCTAACGGAATATATAAAAATGTGAATGCATTCAATAAAGACAAAATAAACACACAACATTCAAATATTCATTTACACAGTAGAATAATCATAATAAAACAACATAACACTTATTTGTTTATAAAATGTAACCAACTGGTTGCATATGAAGGATGAACCTCCCAGTCATAGGCATTTTCGTTCTTTTTTTCTCAACAACAGACCACTCTCGAGCTGAGGATATGAGTCAACAAGGATATCTGGCCCTCTAGTTGTCCACTCTCCACACTCGGAAACCCAGAACCCAAGTTCTACTCCTACCACAATTCCAATTCACCAACTCTCTCTTCCCCACAACCTGCACAACCCAAGGAATGTACCCTCTTCACTACTCATAGTCCCTTGGGTTGTACCATCTATTTATCATGGATTCCAGTGCACTCGGTTGGACAATAATCTTTCAGTTAGGTACTTCAGGAACTCTCAACTCCTCTAAGATTTCTCACATTATTCTTCACAAGGCTTTTAAGCCATTTCCTCAACAAGAAAACACACTACAGGCTTATAACCAGTTTTACAGGCACACATGTTATATTTCCACCATAAAACATGGCCAAACAATGTCTACCTTTGAGCAAAACATGGTCGGTTCTCTTCCTAACACTCAACCTTCTCAAGCTACCCAAATTCTGCATGTAATAACTCTCCACTTTTTTCATATGAATTTCCTTCTCTTTCCCTTTATTGCTTGACTCACACTCTTACCAAGGATGAGTATACTTCAACCCCATGTTCCCAATAACTATGGAATGTGACTCCTCACACCCACCCTCTTACATGAGTTTAATGATTGGCTTTGGGAACACTCAACAAAAAAATACAAGGTTATACACAATGATAATAATTTTAGGAATGTGGGTTGGATTAATACCCATGAATAAAATCCCCCTTGGACCCATATCTCTTGTGGAAACATAGCCCCCCCTTGTTTTCATCCCTCTCTTATCACAACCAACGATTATTATTTTATTAATCATTTCAAAGTTTCTAATATACAATTCTAACCCTCGACCATATCAATCAATATGTGCTCTTTTCCACAATCATATTGGCTCACCAACCTAATTCACATTGACAATTACATTATAATTAGGGGGATTAAAACTAGGGATGTTACATTCCCCTCCCCCTTATTTTTTCACTATTCTCAGTGCACAACACCACACGGTGTGCAGACAATCACAATGCTAGTCTCTTCAACCTTTAATCGACATATAGGCTCTCCAACCTAATATCACACAGGCATTCTAGCCTAAATATAAATACATAGGCACTTTGTCCCTAAAAACCATAAATACATAGGTGCTCTGGCCCCAAAACATAGATACATAGGCACTTCAACCCCAAAAAATAGATAAATAGGTACTTTGGCCCAAAACAATACATGCATAACCCATTGGCATTCTCCTATAATTATCTCATTTTCCACCAGCTCTCTTCTCTCGACCTACCCAACCCAAAGAATGTACCCCCTTCACTGCTCTTAGTCCTTTGGGTTGTACCATTATTTTATCAGGGTTGACCCAAGGAATATTCCCCCTTCACCATCCTCAATCCATTGGGTTGCACCATTCATTTATCAGGGTCTCTTTGGCATGGGTAACTAGGAATCTCACTGCTAGGATCTCAAGGGATTCATTACTAGGAAAATTACCAGTCTAACTAACCAGTAGGAACCTTGTTGTTGTAGTGAAACTCACACATGATTTCACACTTCAGGATTGACAACTTGATCCTTTGACAATGAAACTCCCACATAAGAGTTCACTCTTTAGGCCTGACAAACTGGTTATTCTGCAAGCCTGAAAACTTGCTTCTTCTCTTCTCTTCTAAAGTTTTGCTTCATTGCTTTATTCTCCCTTTACGCTCAAGCACCCCTTTCACTTTTGTAAAATTCCTCAAGAAATCCATATTTTTCAAGGTGTTCTTGTGTAGAAAAATGATAACTCACTACTAGACTTCAATCTATGAACTATGACAACCATGCCATCTGCATCATATGAATACAACCAATATGAGACATCATCATACAACTTTTCAATTGTAAATTTTCCAATTTGTTTTATATAGGAAAGTAGAATTTCATAAGCATGAGTTTTATGTTCATTATGCTTGGCTCACACAACGACATTCATCGATCTTATTTTTGAGATTACATGTCTTCCAAATCCAAGACCATTTTCCCTACAATTTTCTCAATTCCCATGCAGTCAAACAAATTGTTAGAATATCATAAGAATTTTCAATTATTAATTTCTCAAATTTGTTTTATACAGGAAAATAAAATTTCCCATGCATGAGTTTTTTGTTCATTATTTTTAGCTCATGCAATAGCAGGCATCAGTCTTCTATATGGGCTTACATCCCTGCCATATCCAAGACCATTCTCCTTGTAATTTTCTCAATTTTCACTCAGTCAAACAGATTGTTAGTACTCATGCACATTCTCAACAATTCATGAAATGATATCAAAATTATATTTTACCAGCAATTCAATCATCTTCATCCCTTTCTTGTTTAAAAATTGGAATTCAACTATTAATCATATCATCTGGAATGAAACTTTCATTCATTGTACATGAATTATCAACACACCGAGATTTTCATAGTGCATTCAATTTTTAACAAAAAAATATTCTAATGTGCCAATACCTATAGCCACATCTACACAATGCATCCTTGCATTGAATATGGAATACCATATGTTCATGTCGTGTATTCCACCATGTGAGTTGGAAGGTCTAGCCAGTGCCTCAACACATTATCCAAACTCTTACCCAATTACTTCCTTGATTATTTGGATACCTTCCTCTTTGACCCATACACAACACTAGGAATATAGTTCTCTTAGTGCTATCTCGTGTCAGCAAAGAGGTTGCAGTCCGAAAATGGCCATCTCTAATGGAATTCATTGCTACAAGAGGAGTATGTCTCCTAACTTGACTTGGTTATGATCTCATAACCAACATAAAATAATATGCAATTAACTTTCTTATAATTGCATTGAAGCATCAACATCATGTGTATAATCAAGTCCCTATGCCTTTACATCCATTTCAAGTATTGAAAATTTGACTGAGGCTTTAACATTTATGAATCATAAGCAATTGAATGCATACCTTCATGTTTTTTTTATCAATTTACTTAATGCTACTTGACTAGTGGATATTGTTGTGGAAACTTGCAAGCTCCCTTTATTGACATATTTATCAACATATTACCATACTCATTTTTCTTCATACAGATAGTTTTCATATACAAAAATATCATCAACATCATTCTCATCCATGCTATAACATGTTTCCTGGATAACCAATCCACCTTTAGTCTTATTTGATTATCATGACACAATTATTCACACGTAATAGCAGACTATTCTCAGTCTACAAGCATGCCACAAGCATGTTCAGGAATGTCCACATGCACAAATGCACATCAATATGCATCAAGCCTAATCCATGTACATGCATTCTATTTTTATTATATCCTTTCACACATCACTTCCTTTATGCAATATAATTCATATTTATTTCATCTTTATTTGTTTATTTATTTTTGTTACTACAGATGGTTGTCCTTGAATTACTATATAATTTGGTAGCTCTGTGTACTTTCATTCTACTCATTTGTGCACCATTGATTATTCTTGCTAAGCATCTTCCAACCAAGTCCAACTTGGCTATTAAGCATTTATGGCCAATATGCCTTATTGGAAACTGCTCCCACTTAGGAAAACATGCCCCAACTTTAACTTGTTGGAATTCTTCGTGCACATTGGACTAATGTAAATTTTCTATCATTCCACCTTCTAACGCTGCAATATTTCCTAACATGCTTAACCCTTTAGCAATATAACAATTTTCTTGCGAAGCCCTATTCATCTACTCAAGACTAAACTTCTTCCAATGGAATGTTATATTTTTCCATTGATACTTATAAGTGAAATTGAACCTTCATTATTCCATCCTTCCTTTCTCCTATATCAATCTTCCATTGTGCACTCTGATAACATAAGTGGATTTATTTCTTTGTTTACTTTTAGATGCAAGTAGATAAGCCATAGATTAACCATTCCTTCCTCTTGTATTCCTATGCTTTCACATAGAGATGACTCATCCAATCCATGAGTCACACCTCACCTCATGAGACCCTTTCTTTTATTTTGCAGCAAACATTGCCACCTTCACCACATATCTACCTTCAAGGCTATGGAGTCCTCCTTAACTCCCTGTGAAAGAAAATGACATTCTTCACCTACTGGATTCATGTTCATGTGAGAATATTTATTGATTATTATTTTCAATCTATTCACACTCTATAGCATCTGAATACTAATCTTTCTCTCCTCTTCCTCAGTCCTTGTCAACCTTTCAATACCTACTCTGCAACCCTACACTTCCATTTGTAGCTATTTGTTGCCTCATCCAACTACACAATACTTGAATTTCTTCCTTGCCCAATGGACCTTGGGATTACTCTGGAATAGACCCACACAATCTTTATTTATGGAATCTTATCTTCTTGTTAGCAGTTTGTTCACACAACACTCTATGCTTGAGTTCTTCTTTGTTTATTAGTAATGCCTTGTTATTAAGCTCAACCTCTTTATTGGCAAGGGATTTCACTTCCAGGGGTGACTCTACACCACTGCATAGGAACTATCATATAAATCAAGAGTCTTCTTTGAACCAGTACTCACCTTTGGCATGTACTTCTAACAACTGGAAATGTTTTCCCAAAATTGACTTATTTTGGAAAACTTTCACATTGAGCAATTGTATGGCTCATAGAGTCCGATTGCCATTTTTCCTGTAGACTTGTAACACAACCGAATGCCTCTTAGGAGAACCAAATCCTTCTATTATGTTTTTCCCCAAATTAACTTTCCAATGGCTATACTCAGACCTCATTTTGATTTATGAGCCCCAAGTTATGGCTTCTTGAAATTTCCATTTCTACTCAATTGTGCCCTTCAAGTTCACCAATCACCTTCCTTCTGATTCATTGAGAAATATTCTTTTCAAACCCAAAATATGAGTGGATATTTGGATTCTCCTATCCAACAAATTCCCAATGACTACTTTCTTGTTCAATTCTAAGCATTGAGCAAAAATTTATAGCTAATTGAATATTTCTAATTCACCCCTTTTGTGCACCTTCTCCCAAGTGAAAAATAATCTCAAACACCAACTTTGGCCACCTATAGAGGTAAATATGTTGGGAACCAAGGAAAATTTTGTATGAGATCCAGATAAAATTGATGATAGGGAATTCATAACAACTCTCATATTGTCAATTTGATCCTCGAGTAAAAAACTGCAATCTATAAATGACAACATTGTCCTTTTCCACCCTTTTTTCGAGAGAAATTTTACCCAAACTATGCACTTATGGAAAAAAATATAAACCAAATTTGTATGAATTGATTACCATGCAAAATCTCGAGTAAATAAAATTTTCCATGTTTTTCATCTAGGGACCCTTTTCCTCTGAAAATCCCAAAAATCCCCAAAAAGTGGCCCAAAATAGTGGATTTTGACCTATTTTGGCATCCCCACTCCAAACGCCTTGGAATCCAACCAATTCCTTCACAAAGTATCTTCATGTCTGACTTTAAGACACTTTGTAAAAGTTTTAGCAGTAATTGTGCTCCTACCACTAAGCTTGACCATGATATTCAAAAACAGGTAATTTGCATTTTCTAGAAAATTGGAGCATAATTGGCTAGTGGCCCATGCTGGCATCTCTGTAGCCCCTAAAATTGTGAACAAAACCCAAAAAATCTTATCCTTTTGTGAGTTATTATGCTCCTTCTATGGAATCCTTCTTCTTTTCTTCCTTTTTGAATCCTGCGCGCACATCAATCATGTATTATGCACCAATATTCAACACACACTAGATCCACAATGTGCAGTGTCAATATTTAGTGCACACCCCGCGCACCAATATTCAGTGTGCACAAATTCTATACCACACACCAATATGCAATGCACACAACTTGTATACCACGCACCAATATCTAGTGCGCACAACTTTTATACTGCACACCAATATTCAGTATGTTACAACGCACCAATATTCAGTGCACGTAGCTTTTTATACCACACACCAATATTCAATGCACACAACTTTTATACTATGCACCAATATCCACTGCGCACAAATTTTTATACTGCACACAAATATCCAATGCGCACAACTTTTAATAACATGCACCAATATCCAGTGCACACAACTTCTTATATTGTGCACCAAAATCCAGTGCACACAAGTTTTTATATTGCACCCCAATATTTAGTACACACAACTTTTACACCTCGCACCAATATTTAGAGTGCACAACATTCATACTGCATGCCAATATTACAAGTGCACCATCAATTATGCACCGTGCAACACTAATATTACGCTCACACCATCAATTACGCACCACGCAACGCCAATATTCAATGTGTACACAATGGCACTGGTATTACATGCACACCATCAATTATGCACCGTGCAATGCCAATATTCAATGTGTACACAATGGCATCGGTATTACATGCACACCACCAATTCTTGCATCATGCAAAGCCAATATTCAATGTTGACACATCGCACACCAATATTATGTGCACCACCCATTCTGCACCGCACAACACCAATATTCAATGTGCACACACTATACACCAGTATTATGCATGCACCACCCATTCTACATTATGCAGTGCCAATATTCAATGTGCTCACACCATCCACCAATATGAGTTGTACCACACATTCTACATCATGCAACGTTAATATTTAATGCGCACACTGAGTCCTTTCTTTTCTTAGTTGTTTTTCTTTACCATATTTCCAGCTCACGACCAATGTGAAAGTGCCCGACTCGCCTATATAAGCCCAAGTCAATTACTTGGAAGTCAAAATGACCCCTCCATAACAACCATTTTGAGTGCAATTCCAACTTGAATTTGCTTAGAAATTTGAGAATTTCACTGATATTTTACCGTTTTCCCCAAATTTAGCACAACTCAAATGTTGTGATGATAAATTTACCAGCTTTGTGTCGATCTCAAGCCCATAAAAGTCTGATGTTGAACACAAAATATCTGATACCATTTTGTAATGTACCCAACCACCAAGATGAGTCTAGTTACTACAAAAATGACTTAGCCTACTAAATATGAAATTTAAAATGCCCCATACATATAAAAGAAAACCAAGGGGCAACAAGCCCATAAAAATTACGACAAACAACATATTGATTTATCCATGCTTCTAACAACATATAGAAAAACATGAATGCATCCAATAAGCACACAACAAACACACAATATTTAAATATTCATTTAGACAGCGAAATAATCATAATAAAACAACATAACACTTATTTGTTTATAAAATGTAACCAACTGGCAACATACGAAATTTGAACCTCCCATCCATAGGCACTACTATTCATTTTCTCTCAATAGTAGGCCACCTCCTAGTTGAGGCTATGAGTCCATAAGGATATCTGGCCCTCTAGTTGTCCACTCTCCACACTCAGCAATCCAAAACCCAAGTTATACTCCTACAATAATTCCAATCCACCGGCTCTCTCTTCCCCACAACCTGCACAACCCAAGGAATGTACCCCCTCCATTCCTCACAGTCTCTCGGGTTATACCATTCGTTTATAAGGGATTCCAGTGCAATGACTTGGCCAATAATCTCTCAGCTGAGGAATTCGGGAACTCTCAGCTACTCTAAGAGTTCTCACAACAGCCTTCACAAGGCTCTTGATCCATTTCCTCAATAGGAAAATTCACTACAGACTTACAACCTATTTTACAAGGACACATGCCACATTTCTAGCATAAAACATAGTCAAACAATGGTTGCCTTCGAGCACAACATGGTTGGTTCTCTTCCTAGCACTCCCCATTTTCTGCATACAAATTTCCTTCTCTTTCCCTTGCTTGTTTGACTCACACTCTTCCTAAGGATAATTATATCCCATCCCCATGCTCCCAATAACTATGGGATGTGACTCTTCACACCCACCCTCTTACATGATTTTAATGATTGGCTTTGGGAACACTCAACAACAAAATAAAAGATTATACACAATGATAATAATTTTAGGAATGTGGGTTGGATTAATACCCATGAATAAAATCCCCCTTGGACCCCTCTCTCTTGTGGAATCATAACATCCCAATCATTTTCATCCCTCTCGTATTGCAACCAACGATTATTATTTTATTAATCATGTTAATGTTCATAATATATAGTTCAGCCCCCAGCCATATCAATCAATATGGATTCTTTTCCCCAATCATATTGACCGACCAACCTAATTCACATTTATACAATTACATTATAATTATGGGGATTAAAATTAAGGATGCTACGCATATTTAATAATTATTATTACAATATTTTTTTTTTAAATATAACAATTATAAATTTAATTATGAACCATTATTATAACGTTATGAATAAAATAAGTGAGAAAATAATATTTCATAAGAGTAAGTTTTCTTTGTAAACATGTTTAATCAACATATTGTATCTTTCTTGACAACAAACAATTCACCTTGAAGAAGAATTAAACATTATATGGTATTAATGGTAATAAGTTTTTTCAATTACAATCCAAAATAAATGATTTCATAAAACTAAAGTTAAACATTTTATGGCAACTCTAAACTCTAATGAGTGATACATATTAAATTTAATTTAAAATTAGAGAAATTGTGAGTGTACTTATAATACATTTTACAAATCAAGCAACAACATCAACATGATTTGAAAAAACACAATATAGATGTGTGTTATATTGTTTACAATGCACCAATGCAAATGAAAGTGCATCGGTGCAGTTGTTACATAAAAAATGCACCGAGAAAAATTTTAATCGACAAAGTACGTATGCAAACTTCCACAATTAAAGTTTTGTGGAGGTTGTGATTTGTGGAGGAAATCACTCTTTTGTACCTCTCATAATTTAGCATATGGACTCGATTCTCTGCCACTTATTTAGTGTTCTACCTCTCATCTCCCCCTCCGTGAGCCACTCGACTTTCTCCAAGATATTTTCCTCGTCATTCCTGTAGCCATAATATGAACTGGCATCAATTCGCTTGTAAATCACATACTTACTCCTCTTCTTCGTCTCAAGGGGGATTATTGAATATCTCTTTGAGGATGGGGAGAAATTTCATAGCCCCGAAGTATCTATAATCAGGGCCCTTCCTCGTGGCACCGGGCACATCAACTTTGTTTCCTTCCAGATCCATCATCATGGCCCCTACTTTAGCACAAGTAGGACTACCAAGCTCTAATATTAGAGCTTCCTAGTGCCCCTTTGCCCTGATCAACAAGAAAGGAACCTGGTGGATTTCTTAATTATAATATTGTGTCAACCTCAAGAATGACCTAAGGTTCATATTGTGTATTTAATAGAAGTTAAGAAACACATTTGGAAAAACAAGTGATGATCCATAATCTTTATCAACATGTGTTATCGCTAAATATTAATCATTTCCTTAGCCTTCGCCTGCTCCTCCATTAAATCCTCACTCATGTACTTACTAAGAATCTCATGTTTCTTCTTCTCCACAACCATGTGTTTAATATCTTTCTCATCCGGGAGGGGTACATGAGAAACAAACTTTCACTCTCTCTTCTACTGGTTTCCCTTGTCTTTCTCTCCCATTTGTTTTTCCTCATCCTCATCTTCCTCGAATAGAATCAACTTAATGGAAAATACCTTACCACTCTTGATCATCAACCTGACCTCCCTCTCGATAGACTCGATCCTCTACTAGTCCCTAAGTTCTCTAGCTTGAATCTCCTCTTCTGTGTGTCGCTCAACTTTCTCCAAGATATCGTTCTTGTCATCCCTATCACCATAATAATTGACATCAATTTGCTTATAATTCACATACCTATACATCATCTTATTCACCTCAAGGGGCTTATTGAATAACTCTTTGATGCCAAGTAGGAATTTCCTAGCCCCACTTGTACAATTGATTACTAGAAGATGGCATTTTACAATCTTCCAATAACCAATTGCACAAGCGGGGGTGGGAAATTCCTCCCCAAATTCAAAGAATTATTGGATAATCCCCCTAAGGAGAAGAAGAGGAGGGTCTAGGTATGATATTTACAAGCAAATTGACACCAGTTATTATGGCTACAAGGATGACAAGAATGGTATCTTGGAGAAAGTTCAACGACCCATAGAGGAGAAGATGCAGGATAAAGTTTTGAGGAAGTGGTAGAGGATTGAATCTATCTAGAGGGAGGCTTGGTTGACAATCAAGAGTGGGGAGGTCATTGACATTAATTCGATCCTATTTGAGGAATAGGAGGATTTAGTGGAAGAAATTGGAGAGCAAGACAAGGGAAACCAATAGTAGAGAAAGAGAGATTGTGTTGCCCATGTGCCCCTTCTGTATGAGAAAGTGATCGAGAGTATAGTTTTGAAGAATAAGAAACATGAGTTTCTTAGTAAGTACATGAGTGAGGATATCATGGAGGAGCAGGTTGAGGCCAAGGAAATTATCAATATTTATCGATAAAGCATGTTGCGAAAGCTTATGGATCATTAGTTTTTTTTCCAAATGTGCTTCTTAACTTCTATTAAATATATAGTATGGACCTTAGGTCATTCTTGAGGTTGACACAATATTTTAATTAAGGAATACACCAAGGTCATTTCTTGTTGATCAAGGCAAAGGAGCACTAGGAAACTCTAATGTTAGATCCTGATAGTTCTAATTGTGCTAAAGTAGGGGCTAGGCTGATGGATTTGGAAGGAAATGAAGTTGATGTGCCTGGTGCCACCGGAAAGGGCCCCGATTATAGATACTCTGGGGCTATGAAATTCCTCCCCATCCTCAAAGAGCTATTCGATAAGCCCCCTCAATATGAAGAAGAGGAGGAGTATGTATGATTTACAAGTGAATTGATGCTAGGGCATATTATGGTTACATGAATGATGAGGACAATATCTTGGAGAAAGTTGAGTGGCTCGTGGAGGAGGAGATGCGAGGAAGAACAATGAGGAAGTGGCAGAGGATCAATTCCATGTGCTAAATTATAAGAGGCACTGAAGAGTGACCTCTGTTTTTTCCTCCGTAAAGCATAACCTCCAAAAAAATTAATTGTGGAGGTTTGCATATGTAGTTTGTGAATTAATTTTTTTTTCTTATGGTTTCTATTGCGCTTGTCGTTTTCATCGTATCTGATTCACATAAAATTATTTTTAGGCATGCACACACACACACACACACACACACACACACACACATATAATACAAACATATATAACTAATTTTTATTTATCAAAAACTGAAATTAATTTATGTTTGCAAACAGAAAGTGAAAAAATACCCAATGCTATTACAAAAGTTAATAAGCATTGTTACTCGTGCTCTGTGTTAGACATAATGCACCAAACAATGGTGTGTTAAACTTAATGGATGCATCATTGCTAATAGAGCATCGATATCTATATAGGTGTGTTGTGTTATATAACGTATTGATTACAGGTTGTCATACAAAATGCACCGTGATGACATTTTACATATGAACTATGTAACCTGATGTGGTTGGTTCTATGGAACACACTGCTTTAATATAATTTTTAACTGGTACACCAAGCAATGCACTTTGTTATATGAAATGCATCGATACTATATGTTCCTTGGAGCACCTGACACTTTTTAATAGTGTGTTTACTTTTATGACACACAGGTAACATAAACGTTTTAAAAGATTCACTACTATGATAATCGTTTAAATATTTTTCTCTATACAACTCTATTAACAACACCGATGTGTTTTCATGGATTTGAACGCTCCATTTTTTATATTTTTTTGAGTTTTTACCGGTGTGTTTATCGTATAATGCACTATAACGGGGCGTCCCATAAAACAAATTTTTATGGTAAATGATTATGTATTTTTCTCACTGCCTTGAAAAACACAACATTGGTGCATTGTATGTATTTGACGCACCGTCGAGCAAAAATTTTGTAATAGAAAACTGGGTGGTGCATTCGATTAATGAATCAGGATTATTTTTGGAAAAAGGGCCAAACTTCAAGCTAAATTAAAATTTTAATCTAATGAAAATGAAAATGGGAAGGTAATAAACAATTTACCTAAACTCTTATGTCTCGAAGAGGCATGGTTCTACCATTGAGAGGAAATGAAAATTCGTGGTAATTTTCAAAATTTGTAAATGTGTGGAGTCTACTAATGGAGCTATCCAACTCGCCAAAGAGCACTCAAAATAGGGCGTCTATAATAGGAGAGTGATCATCATTGCTTTCTTGAGAGTTTGGAAGAACGAGATGAGGTTTGACAATGAAAATCGACCTGGTAAATGTTTTTTATTTACCCTATCGTGGTGCGCTTGATGAGAGTTATATGCATTTGGTCGTAATATTCAATCGCAGCATGCACTTTGATCAGTGCTTGTTATTTTTTTTAAAGATATGACAGTGTGTTTGTACATTTAATCACCATTGTGTTATGTTTTAGGTGTGCACTGATGGCTATGTACCTTAAAGGCACACTGGTTAAAAAAACCTCCACAAAAACCTCTGATCACACGCCTCCATTATAAACAGAGAAGAGAAAATATTTTTGGGGAGGTTCTGTTAAAAAACCCTGCTAGAAGGTGTTATCCTTGTGTTGCAAAGAGTCTAGCTCATAACTCTCATCGTTACAACTACTAACTATTAAAAACTATTAGAATAACAACTACAACTCTCATATATATAGGCTTATGGATTGTGTGCCTTTAAAGACATGCATAGAGTGTCCAACATATTGGAAGTAGAGGATGAATAAGGTGTCTCCTTGCATGCACTTAGGATTTAGTGGAACCACATACTCAAACTTTTGCAGTCTCATAAATTTTATAGAGGCACCTTCTATTGAACTCTACTCTAATCCAACACTTATTCAAAATTGAGCCACAACAAGCTATTACATAGATTTCACTCTAAAGAATATACAATAAGATCGCAAATATGAAGATATGGAAAAATTTTAGTATGAAAATAAAGACTATACAATCCTAGGAATTGTCTTCACAACAACACTACAATTTCAAAGCTCCAAAGAGCCTAACCACAAAAATTTAAAACTATAGAACACACATCTTATCACCAAAATAATAGTTATCCCTGAATTGTTCCAATGAACCCATAACCAATATATCTAACAGTAAACTTCTCACTGTAAGGGGAGAGGAGTCAAGAAAAAATGTCTCAACATGTATACCTCATATTTTTTCCATGCTACTTTGAGCTTTGTGTGTGTGAACTAAGCGGTAGAGAAGTTGGTAAAATTGTAGGCTCCATTTTTAGTCCAGGTAAAAACTTGACTTACTTAAGGCCTCTAAGGCTAAAAAAAATATGTTTTAAAGAGAGTTTACTATCAAAGATGAGACATGGGGAGCTTGATGTTGTACCTCACCTTCCATCAAGGAACACCTTGTCTTCACCTAAGAAACATTGAAATAAAGACACTTGTTGAAACCATTGGGAAGGTGGAAGCATTCTCAATTAAACGTAATACTTCTCTTAGTGAGATATTAATTGGCGAATACACCTCGATCTCAATAGGGCTACCTTTAGATCAAAATTACCTCCCATAGTAGGAGACAAACCTCTAATTGCACCTTCAATTATTGAAGCCCCTAAATCCTTCCCAAGGAGACTTGTATTTAAACCTCCCTCATACATTAATCAAGCTCCCAACATGGACTATGAAGGGGAAGCGAGAAACTTCAAGGAAATTTTCCCTAGAGCGCCATTCAAAACTCCCACAAGAGCCATGTAGCTATGAAGGAAATCAATTACACAAGAAAAAACCTCCACTAATGGTTTCATAGTTCATTGCTTAAGTGGTGGGAATAAGGCCTCATTACCTTTTAAAGAGAGATTTGTTAGGGCATCTCTTCATAGATATTTCCCTCAGTGAACACTTAATTTGAAACGACCAACAACCCCATAGTTTGACTTTGAAAAGCACCAAAAATTAAAAACCCTTCTACCTTCCTCCCATTTGAGAAACCCTCCATCCCTTCCCTCCATTTTCCTTATTAATCACTCGATCTCCAAGGGCTCATAATTGGATATCTTTTCACTCCTGACAATAACTACATAACACAACCCTTCCCACTTTTTTTTCTATTCATCTTTGTATTTGGTCGATTGTAGATGCCTCATTTTGGCCCAAGATTTTCTAGGGAATTTGTGTAACAAATGCTCATGAGCATGATGAAGGTGACAATGGAAGGGAAAGCTTTCATAGTCACCATTTGATGCTAGACTTCATCTCCCCATTCATATACAATCTCCGATGGAAGTCCCCCAGCAAACAAGGTTTGCACCAAAAGACAAGGATTTCCTTCTCACACCAGGGTTTCCTGAGCCATCCCACATAAATAACCTATCTTTTCTCTTACATATATTAGAATCTTTTGGTCCAAAAGTGAAGGGGAAATCCTAGAAGGTGATCAATAACTTTTTCTACTTCACAACCTATTTTGAATCAAAGGAAGTAGACTAGGGAATCAAAACCATATCATAATAATCACATCTCCAAAGTCCCCATGAGAGATTCGCCTCTTTATCAATTGAGTTATAAAAAAGGAAAGAGTAGACATGTCTTTGCAAAGGGGTAATATGCACTTTTCCTTTGGCTAATACAACCCAAGAAGAAAAAATATAATCTACTAGTTTGGTGATCCATGGTAACTTTGGACCACAAAAGTATCCTATCAAATCCATCACCTCAAAGTCTCTTACACCATCCACAATCCATTCTCCTAGAAGGGGAACATTTACTAAACTAGAGGAAAGGGTACACTTCTTTCCCCCTCTTGAGATCCCAACTCCTCACTTCACCTTGCTTCATTCTTTACCCTCCTCTTCCATCTCTACCCCAATATTTTATGAGCCCACACATTTAAGTCCCTCAAGCTCTATTGACCCATTAGTCCCAAAATGGAAACAAGGAAGGTTGGGTTGGAGTATTCTAGAAAAAAATTCAAGATA
Source organism: Picea sitchensis (assembly GCA_010110895.2). Lineage (NCBI taxonomy): Eukaryota > Viridiplantae > Streptophyta > Pinopsida > Pinales > Pinaceae > Picea > Picea sitchensis. The sequence goes on along the minus strand of SNQJ01S0004040.1, from coordinate 60,944 downwards.
ATAATATTTAGTTGATGCGACAACTTCAAGCTAAATATTCCTAGGCTTTAACCTCATAGGGCATTGGAAGGCCATAATCTACACAATCTCATCATAGGGACTGTGTTTTCTCCTTATAAGAAGCTACCCATTGAAATAATAAAATCATAACACTACATTCTCACTCACCTCACATGAGTTCCTTGGATGCAAGACTACCTAGAGGCCTCCAAATGTGAGAAAATTGAATTTCTTTTAATATCATATCCTCAATGAGTCATCCACTTCCAACTCTTTTGATATATTTGTGGTGCTAAGAGAATATTTTGAAGAAACATAAATTGAATTCCTTCCAAACCCAACTTTATGAAAATGGTGTCATGGAATTTATGGGGGTTATTCAATCCTTATTGTAACTATAGTTTGAAGAACAATAAAGAAGTTTGAGTTGGATAGTTTCTAATTACAATAAGTATATATCACTAGTTTTAGAAGGTCAATCCATGTAGAAGCTTGTAGTTATTTGCTTCTACTTTAGATTTGTGGGGTCAACTTGTCTACAGGAAAGCATTTAGGGGCTAAATTTCTCCCATGGTCTAATTTTCCATTCTTTTTGCCAAAACAAGATTCACCAATTTCCACTTTTTCTAAAAATTATTCGCCCAACTTCCATAGAATAAAATTGTTTTACCTTAAAAATTGCCAAAAAAAATTAGAAACTATATAGAATGTTTAGAAATTTTAATTTAAAAAAAAATATCACCAAATATTTTATAGTTTGCATAATAAGGACTAGTAAGATTTGCCAAGGTTTGTACATTTTAATATAAGTTTTCAACCTTAAAATTATCCCTGCATGTCTAGAGGCTTGTATGGATTTACTTAAGATGGTGTTGTGCTTGGGTTGGCCAATTTGCATGTATCTAATGATTAAGGAGAGAAGAGAAACTTATGGATATAGACATCGAAACAAATTCCAAAATCACATTGGATTTTCAATGGATATTTTAACATGGTAGATGTTGATATGTACATCAACACAATTTGTTTCCTATCAAACCCCTTTCAACATTCAACATACTAGGATTTTACCATGCCTCTTTGTTCTTCCTTAGTACACAACCAACCGCTACTCCTTGTCGCAACCAACATTCTCCATATATCACTAGCTCAATATGTGAATCAACACATGATTCAACACAACAACTTGCTCATCCACATTGACAACATTTGACAATTGATAGGATTAGTGAACTCAACCAATTGGATGATAAAATTTGCACAATCAATTTGGGTTGTGTGCCAATGGTCAAGCTAGATCAAGTCAATGTGGGCCCTAGTCAACCCAATTTGAGGGATCGAGAGATGAATTATCCCCACTCACTATGCATAAGGTCAACCAATACAAATTGTCTCCATTAATGTGTTTGATCCTTCAAGTGTGTGTGTGTGTGTCATTTAATTTGTAAATTGGTTTGTTGATTTTCATTTGAATTACATTGTTTCTGACGTTGGGCTTAGTACAATTGTTCTCACAAATTGGGTGAAAAATAATCCAGCGCATGCACAATTAAGCAATTTGGATGTCCTTGTTTAGTTATTAATGTCTCAGATATTCATATCATATGGTCATGCTCATGCATTGGCATTTACACTTAATTCCTTAATTTCAATAAAAGCTTATGATAACTAAACAATAATAGTGTTGAACCGATTTAAATACTGTGAGGATTAATTCATGACTCATAGCACACTACTCAACCATACCGAGTGCATTGATTAAATTAAGTAATTAAGTTTTAAAATCGTCAACAAACAACCAAGGGATAATAAACTGATGGATGATTCCAAACTCAATATAACAAATAAGAACACCAAAGAAATTATCAATTGTGCATTTATTGCTAGTACAATAATTGAACCACAAATATTGACAAGAATCAAATCAATGTGAGGTATTATTGTAACTCAGTTCATGAGAATGATTGTATTGGGATCAATCTCACAAAGGAGATTCCATAATAAAAGTTTGAGAAACCTTTGCAAATGGAATTATGCACACATTTATACATGTTTTAGTGATTAAATGCATTAAATGAGGCAATTATAGTTGTCCGTCCTAGCATAACAAACAAGGATAATGGATCCCACAAATATTGGAATCATGTAAGTTAAGGCATGCTCTAGCTTGGTCCAACTTGATCATAGGTGCAAAGACCTGAAATGATTTAGTCAATTTTGATCCTCCAAGTGGTTAGTTGTGCCAACCCTCTAAGCTATAAGATATCAATGATGTGGGCTATTGGTGTAGCACTGAATTGAAGAATATATCATCTACAAATATCTATGTTGAGCTAATGCCATGTGGATTAGGTATTGGCACTAAATGAAGGCTGCAATGGAGATCACGTTATTATGGTTAAACTCACACAAGTGGGCATGGGGAGAAGCAAGTGCTAGTCTCCATTGTGATGTGTTCTTGGATATAGTTACAATAGTTGGCATGTTGTGAACTGCGAAAGATATGGAATTCACAAAAAAAATGTTTCATTGCACAAATTAGTCATCTCCTTCAAGTAGTAATGGTCCCATTATGTTACAAGTAGAAGTGTAAGTCACCTTTGTGTCAGAATTATCCATAGAAGAAATTTCTATCAATGTGTTGTCTAATAAATGATGAAAATTATATCATACATGCCCAAGTGTTGAAAATGTTGTTCATGCAAAAAATTGAGTCGCTTTGACAATTTTGAAGAGATTTGTATCCCTATAGTGAGTTTATTGTACATTCATGTCAATTACCATATCATAAGGTGTTGACACAAAAAATGGTGGGTCGATGTTGACTAGAGGTTCTTGTTATATTTTATCTCCTTTACTATTCAAGATTGTAAGGTTGCAGGAGATTTATATTGAAATTTGGTGCATCCCATGGTATTAACAATATTGAAGGTTTCTTTTCCTCATTGGTATTTGTTGGAAAAATAACTGAGAGCGGGGGGGTGAATCATATATATATATATATAATCTTGAAACTTTTCAAGTTCTTTTCTTAATCTTTCTATATTATTATTTAATGTGTTGCTGATAAATTAACATGCATAGATATACAATATTTGATCAATCACACAGAATACACAGAGACACTAATTTTCCTGAGGAAACCCATAAAGGGAGAAAACCTCTTCTTCTTAGGATGTCAATCAACCTCCAAATTTCATGTAAATCACAGTCTTTGAGCACCAACTCAAATATGAGGCTACAACCGATGATAGAAAGCTACAACTTGTAGAGAGCACCAAATCTCATATTTATCTAGCACCAACTAGATGGAAGAACCAACTTCCAGGTTTCTCTAAAACCAACCAGATGAAAGCACCAAGTACCAGAATATCTTCTAACACCAAATAGAATTTAGAGGACTACAATCCTCTCTAGCACCACCCTACCACCCTGATTGAATCTTACAAAAAATTACTTACTTGATCTGTCTCTGATCTGATCTGTTGTAGCTCAGAGTATCCTTTTCCTTCTTAAGATTCCATACGCTTATCCACTTCTGTATATTTCTGTGTTTTATTCTCTATTATGCTTCTGCATTCCATGTGTCGCACCTCTTCTATCCGCTTCAGATCCTGCACACAACCTCCTTTTACCCGCATGAACAACTACCAAAAAAGCACTTCCTCTCTTCTTTGTTTTGTGTTTTTATCACGCCAAGACCTATACCACATCATCCATATAACTCTTCACCTTCTCTGGCAGTTATCCAGAGTCTTTTTGTTATCAGTAGTCGTTATCCTAAGATTCTTGGCTTCTCTTCCAGTGCAACCCTTCCTCTTCTCTGTTACAGTTATAGTTCATCTGACAGTTACAGGAGGTCTCTCCTGACAGTTACATAAGTTCCTCGCAAATAAGATCCTTGTGAACTTCACCTGCGTGAACTAGCACCGATTGAAAGTTCCTCTTCACATGTCCATAGGCTATGACCACATGCTAACCAAAAGGGCGCTACGTGACTTCGCGTTTTGTGATCTCTCGAGTTAGATCTCCTCCATTCTTCGAAGTTCAATCTCCTGAACTCTGAACTTCATCATGCTAGATCAAAAACCCATGACATTCCTCAATCGACGGTCCAAATCTATTCTTCTCACTTAGAGACTTTGCGACACACGATGTCAGAGGTTAGAGCACCTCCTTTCTTTGATTCCTGAATTTTTTCTTGCATCATATCAACGACACATATCTCTCTATGATCCAACGGTCGAGATCAATTCGCGAACTCAAACTTCACGAGTTCCTGTCTCATGCATTCACACCTTCCTATAGATTTCACGATTTGCGAATCAACGAAGCGCTGATCTCTCGCCACGTGTCCTTCCCAGCATTTACGGCTAGGATTTCCATCGTGATTTCAAACTTCTTGAGTTTCCATTCTTCTCCTTGCAAATGTTTCGAATTCTGAATCCTCAAACTCTCGAATCTACTTCCACCTCTCCCCCTTCATGATGGATGGTTCCGATAGACCTTGGAACTTCGGGACTTCGTGAGTTCACTTCTCTTGTGCACTCTAAAGGAATTAAGGCCCGTGCACTTACCTTTGGATCGAATGGTGGTCGGTCCATGTGCTCAGATCTAACATATGAGATCTGTTCTCCTCCTCTGAGCCCTCATTCCTCTTGTCTGGACTCTGATCCAACGATCCAGATTATTCATAGTGCTCGATCTGATGGCCACTTTTTCTCCTCCTCATGATCTTACGATCTCTATCGAATTAGACAATTTTCTAAGTATTCAAAGGTTTCGGCCTCCGACCCTTCTCTTGCAAGACTGGTTGAAGGGTCTCATATTCACTTTTCTATTTTCCATAAATGACAAGAACACTCTTCCTGTAAACATGCCAACAATACCCCCCTTTGGAATTGATGGCAATGCTAAAAGGCTGCACTATTCTTCTTAGACCTCCAACTGTAGCATCCAGACCACACTCTATTATGCTTAGACCTCCAACTGTATCATCTAGACCACACCTTTTTCTCCCCCTTTGACATCAATGTCAAAGAAAACTGAGAGTGACTCTATTCTCCCCCTGATCATATATACTATGAGCACTCTCCCCCTGATTAGATAGACTATTTTAACTTGATAACAAGGTCACGCCCAACTTCTGGCGTAGATACTCAAACTGAGATTTTGGAAGCGATTTAGTGAAGATATCAACAATCTGATCTTTGGATGGAATATAATGAAAAGAAACAACAATGTTGATTACTTGTTCCCTCAAGAAGTGATACTTGATGGGTATATGCTCTTGGAGTGAAATATAGGATTCTTTGACACACTAATTGCACTAGTATTATCACAATGAATTGGAATCGGTGTAGTATATTTGACCTCCAAGTCTGCAAGTGTCTGAATCATCCACAATACTTGGGTACAACAAGTGTCAGCTGCAATGTATTCAACTTATGTAGTTGATAAGGAAATGGAACCTTGCTTCTTGCTCAACCATGCTACAAGAGAATCTCCTAAGAAGAATGCACCTCCACTCGTGCTTTTCCTTTCATCCATGCAGTTAGCCCAATCATCATATGAATAGATTGATAATTGAAAATTTCGATTCCTACAATACCATAGGCCATAGTTCATTGTTCCTTTCAAGTATCTGAATATTCTTTTGACAACTAGCAAATGACTCTGTTTAGGTGTAGATTGATATCTTCCTACCATTCCAACAACATGCATTATGTCTAAACGAGATGTTGTGATGTACAACAGGATTTCTATCATAGACCTATATGAACTCTAATCAACATCAGGTGAGTCATCATCCCTTCTTAACTTGCATCCAGTGACCATAGGTGTTCGCATAGGTGTAGAATATTCCATTTGAAACCTTTTCAACATTTCTCTTAGATATTTATCCTAAGAAAGAAATATTCCTTTAGACCTCTGAGTAATTTGCAGACCAAGAAAAAATGGCAGTTCCCCTATCATAGACATTTCAAATTCAGACTACATGGCATAAGCAAACCATTGTACCAATGAAGAATTATTACTTCTAAAGATGATGTCATCTACATAGACCAACACAATGAGAAAATCATTATCCTTTGTTTTGATATATAGATTGTAGTCAACTATTCCTCTCTTGAACCCTTTGTCTTGAAGATACTTATCCAATCTGTAATACCAAGCACGAGGAGCTTGTTTCAACCCATATAAGGCTTTCTTCAGCTTGCAGACAAGGTCAGAATTATCTGAAAGTTGGAAACCCTCTAGTTCTTCCATATAGAATTCTTCTTTTAGATCTCCATTTAGAAAACATGACTTGACATCCATTTGGTAGACTTTAAACTTCTTATGACAAGCATAGGAAAGAAACATTATAATAGCTTCTAATCTTGCTACGGGTGCAAATGTCTCATCAAAATCCAGTCCTTCTATTTGAGCATACCCTTTGCAAACCAATATAGCCTTATTTCTTATAATATTTCCTTGATCATTCATCATATTTTTGTAGACCCATTTGGATCCTATTACATTTTTATTTGTTGGCCTAGGAACAAGTTCCCAAGTATCATTCTTTTCAATCCGATCTAGTTCCTCATTCATTGATTTTAACCAATTTACATCCTTATTGGCTTCATTAAAGTTCTTGGGTTCCACCATGGATATGAAGGCTATATGTGACTTCTCAGTGTATTTGATTATCCTTCTCCTAGTTTGTACACCTTTGTCTTTCTCACCAATTATCTGACTTGCAGGATGATTCTTTTGAGTAATTCTGGAGGAAGGATTTGATACTAATTGTTGTCTTGACTCTTCTTGTCTGGGTGTCTCTTCTCCACCTGATTCATCATCTTCTTGTGAATATGAGATTTGTTGTTCTTCACTTTCATTATCCTCATCATCTTCTTCATGTGACTTGGTTCTTATTCTCTGTTGATCTTTTACAGGAGCTTCTTCATCAGTTCAAACATCAATACAGTCTACTAATTTCTGCATTCTTTTGTTAAAGCATCTGTATCCTTTATTGTTCGTTGCATATCCTAATAATATACCTTCATCATCTCTACCATCAAATTTTCCCAGATGATCAACATTATTTTTGATGTAGCATTTACTTCCAAATACTTTGAAGTGCTTGATTAATGTAGGTCGACCAAACCACAACTCATATAAAGTTTTATCATTGTTCAGCCTTAGATGCACTTTGTTTAGAATATGAACAGCTGTGTGAACAACCTCCACCCAGAAAGTTTCCGAAATGTCCCTTTCACTCATCATATCCCTTGCCATCTGCTAAACTGATCTATTTTGGCGTTCTACAACTCCATTTTGTTGAGAAGTACCTGGAATCGTATATTCTCTTTTAATTCCATGTCTGTCACAGAATTATTTGAAATCTCTTGACATAAATTCTCCTCCCCTGTCTGAGTGAATTACCTTTAACTTCCTTCCTGTCTGATTCTCAGCTAACGCCTTAAATTTTTTTAACTTCTCAAACACATCAGATTTTTCTCTCAGAAAGGAAACCCACGTAAGTTTGGACAAGTTATCAATGACCAACATAAAGTAATGTTCTCATCCAGTTCCTTCCTTTCACGATGGTCCACACAAATCCATATGAATAATTTGAAGTGGTTTCTCTGAAGATGTGAAACTCTTTGATTTGAATTGAACACGAGTCAGCTTCCCCATTTGACAGGATTCACATACATAGTTATGAGGCTTAGATATTCTTAGAATATATTACACAACACCTTTATTATTCAACTTGACAATATGATCAAAATTCAGGTGTCCAATCCTTCTTTTCCATAACCAACTTTCATCAAATCTGCTTAAATGGAATTCCTCCTTATATTCCTTCAAAACATAGACATTGTTTTCAGTTCTAACCCCTTTTGCAATCAGCTCTCCTGTGTTCACTATTTTTATTTTACAATCTTTGGAAGTGAAAGTGACTTCACATCCTCTGTCACACACCTGACTGACACTAAGAAGATTAAGCTTTAATCCATCAAAAAACAATACATATTAAGATTTGTCTCTTCCATTACCTAAGATTACTAGACCTTTACCTCTGATCTTTCTTGGACCATCATTTCCAAAGGTCACATTTACTGGTTTACTTTCTTTGGGTGATAGGAACTTACTTTTGTTACCTGTCATATGACTGGAGCATCCGCTGTCAATATGTCAGGGGTTCTTTTGTCTTTGAGATGCCAAAACTAATACACACTTATCTTTTTTCTTCTTCCAAACATTGATGTTTTCAGTTCTATGATTTGAAACTGGATTCTAGTTATTTAGGTGACAGTCTGTATCTTTATGTCCATAATTATGGCATATGTAACATTCTAGTTCATTGAATAAAGGATCATAAGTTATGCTTAGCCTGCGTCCTTTTCCTAGCCATCACATGATTTGCAATCTGTGTTTGTTTGTTACTTGGCTGTCTCATTCTTTGTTGTGGCAAATATTTATTCCTTAGGTGTCTTGATTTCTCATGTCTAAATATTAACAAACAATTTACATCTTTGTGGCCAAAGTTAGAATAGTAAAAGAAATATCCATAGAAAAAATATTTGTACCTGGAAAATGGTTGTCTTCTTTGAGCAGGTCGATTTCTTCCATGCTGATGATTTCCTTGAGCAGGGAGTGTATTATTTTTTTGTTCTATAGATTCAGTGGTACCTTTTTCTTCACTCCTCCTTGGTCGTTGATTATCTTCCTTTTTTTTTGCAGGTTTGTTGTTGTCAATGGTTGTAGATTTGACAAACTTGATGGATTCTTTGTTGCTTGATTGACCACTACTTTATCCCTCTTCATAACCCAAACCAGTTTTCATCTTTGGATTCCTTTGTTGATTCAGGATGGTGGCTAATCCTTCTGAGGCTTTAATACTTGTCAGATTCTGATGATATAAGGCCTGAAATTTCTCTAGATCTTTTCTGTCAGACACTACTTTAGCTTCCAATTTTTCACCTTTTGTTTTGGCTTCCTTTAATTGTTGTGTGAGGATGTCCTCAATCCTATTAGATTATTCTAACTTAACTTCCAACAGAACAATTTATTCAGATGGTTCATTGCATGTTTTCTCATACTTGAGCATATACTGTTTTTGTTTTGTTTTGTTTTCTCTGAGTCTATCAATCTCTTCCATGGCAGTGACAAGTTCTCCTTCAAGATCTACTACTGCTTCACAATTAGAGAACTCACTTCCTGTATCTTCAATGTTTATATCTTATAAGGCTATTAGCTTGAAATCATTTATTTTACTTTCAATAGAAGAGTCATTGTCTTCATCATCTGAGGGATCATCATCATTGTTTACACAAAGTCTTTTCTTCTTAAAATTATTCTCTCTATAGACCTTCTCGTGTTTATGCTTTTCTTCACCGTCATATGTTTGAACCTTTCTTTTGTGAGGACACTTAGATGAAAAATGACCTATCTTACCATAGTTGAAACATTTGAAGGGAAATTTAGCTTTGTATTTTCCTGATCCTTTTGTCAATATTCTCACAAAATTTGCTTCAATCTCATCTATATCGGATTTTGTGTGTTTCTCTGCTTTAAAGGATGCCTCTCTTGTAGTGGATTTACCTTTGGTGATTCTCATTTCATAAGCAATTAGGGTTCCAAGAAGTTGATCTAGTGTCAACGATTTGAGATCAGTTATTTCCTCTATAGCAGAGACCTTTGAGTTAAATCTATCAGGAAGAGATCTTAATATTTTTTGGACTAGAAAAGATTCATCTATCATTTCACCTAGACCTTTCATAGTGTTGACAAGTTCTTCTATATGTAAGAAGTACTTACTAATAGTTTTGTCTTCATCCATATTTAACTTCTCAAATTTTAGTCTGTGATTCTAAAGTTTTGCATCTTTCACCTTTTCATTACCTTCATAACTACTTATCAACTTGTCCCACATAACTTTTGTTGAATCCCAATGCATGACTTTGACAAAATCAGCTTTTGCAAGTCCATTGAGGATGGCATTCATTTCTTTTGCATTAAAGCTAAACTCTAGCTTATCATGTTTTGAGGCCAAGACTACAGGCTTCACATATCTAGTTTCAACGAGATCCCAAACATCAACACCCAAAGACATTAAATATGTTCTCATCCTTATTTTCCAGAAGACAAAGTTTGTTCCATCAAAAAGAGGGACTCTATTAGTTGAACTTCCTACATGACTATTCATGATCAAGCTTATGGATATACCTTTGATCAAAGGCACCGAATCTGATACCAATTGTTAGAAAAATAACTGAGA
>SNQJ01S0004040.1:13564-50664 GCA_010110895.2 Picea sitchensis | reverse complement strand
TTCAAGTTCTTTTCTAAATATTTCTAGATTATTATTTAATGTGTTGTTGATAAATTAACATGCATAGATATACAATATTTGATCAATCACATAGAATACACATAGACACTAATTTTCCTGAGGACACTCATAAAGGGAGAAAACCTCTTCTTCTTAGGATGTCAATCAAGCTCCAACTTTCATGTACATCACAGTCTTTGAGAACCAACTCAAATATGAGGCTACAACCTCTGATAACAAGATACAACTTGCAGAGAGAACCGAATCTCAGATTTCTCTAGCACCAACTAGATGGAAGTACCAACTCCCAGGTTTCTCTGGCACAAACCAGATGGAAGCATCAACTCCCAGAATATCTTCTAGAACCAACTAGAATTTAGAGTACTACAATCCTCCCTAGCACCACCCTACCACCCTGATTGAATCTTACAAAAACTTACTTACTCGATTTGTCTCTAATCTGATTTGTTGCAGCTCAGAGTCTCCTCTGCCTTCTTCAGCTTCTATACGCTTATCCACTTCTTCATATTTTTTCATTTTATGCTCTATAATGATTTTGCATGCTATGTGTCGCACCTCTTCTATCCGCTTCATATCTTGCACACAACCTCCTTCTACCCGCATTAACAACTACCAAAAAAGCACTTCCTCTCTTCTATGTTCTTCATTTTTATCACACCAAGACCTCTACCACATCATCCACGCAACTCTTCACCTTCTCTAGCAGTTATCCATAGTATTTTCATCATCAATGGTCGTTATCCTGAGATTCTTGGCTTTTCTGCCAATGTGACCCTTCCTCTTCTCTGTTACAGTTACAGTTCATCTAATAGTTACAGGAGGTCTCTTCTGACAGTTACAGGAGTTCCTCACAAAGAAGCTCCTTGGGAACTTCACCTGCGCAAACTAGCACCGGGTGCAAGTTCCTCTTCACATGTCCATGGGTTGTGACCACATTCTAACCAAAAAGGCGCTACGCGAATTCGCGTTTTGCGATCTCGTGAGTTAGCTCTCCTCCATTCTTCGAAGTTCGAGCTCCTGAAATTTGAACTTAGTCATGCCATATCAACGGCCCATGACATTCCTTGATCAACGGTCCAGATCTATTCTTCGCACTTCGAGACTTCACGACTCACGATGTCAGAGGTTAGAGAACCTCATTTCTTCTATTCCCAAATTTTTGCTTACATCATATCAATCGCCCAGATCTCTCTGTGATCCAATGGTCGAGATCAATTTGTAAACTCAAACTTTGCGAGTTCCTGTCTCGTGCATTCACTCCTTCCTCTGGATTTCTCTATTTGTGAATCAGAGAAGCATTGATCTCTCACCACATGTCCTTCCCAGCATCAATGGTTAGGATTTCCTTCACAATTTTGAACTTCACAAGTTTCCACTCTTCTCCTTACAAATATTTCAAAGTCTAAATCCTCGAACTCTCGGATCTTCTTCCACTTGTCCCCCTCGATGATGGATGGTTCCGATAGACCTCATAACTTCAGTACTTGTGAGTCCACTTCTCATGTGCACTCTAAAGTAATTAAGGCCCATGCACTTACCTTTGGATCCAACGACGATTGGTCCATGTGCTTAGATCTAACGCCTGAGATCTATTCTCCTCCTCTGCATGCTCGTTCCTCCTGTCTGGACTCTGATCCAACAATCCATATTCTTCACAGTGCTCGATCTAATGACCATTGTTGCTCCTCCTCCTCAGCTTATGATCTCTTCTGACTTAGAAGATTTTCTAAGTATTCAAATTTTTCAGCCTCTGACCCTTCTCTTGCGAGATCGGTTGAAGGGTCTCATCTTCTCTTTTTTGTTTGCCATCAATGAAAAGCACACTCTTCCTGTAAACATGCCAACAATATTATAATAGAGGACATAAACCTTCAGTAACCACTCACACAACCAAATCCAAGATCAACACATCAATGTTTTTATGTGGTAAAACCCTTGTGGGGAAACATCACATTCCCAGCCAATGCAACCACTTGAGGCAATTTATTAATGAAAAAGAAAATATGTTATAGAGAGTTTCTCACAATTGATCATTGGAAAATGACCCTCCATGCTCTTGAAATATATATCATGGATCAATTGGGTGTTAAGCCATAGATCAATGTAATCGTTATTATCGAGGAGAATATGAGTCGTCAAATATGTTGAGGGGTCCTAAATCCCTTTAACTCAACAACAAGAACCAAAACTGTCACCAAGGCCCAATTAGACTCTACAACATTTAATAGTGGAATGGTTCTCCAGATTTGTCGTTCCGACCAAATAATCGATGATATTTATGTAGTGATTGACAAGATATCTTCTTATGAAAGTTCCTCCTTCAGTTTAAATGTTCTCTTTTGTATTTTCTCTTATTAGATGGGTTTGATAAAAATATGGGTGTTGGTATAAACCAGCTGGGTAAAGGGAGAAATATTAACTACTGAAGAAGCTTGAGCTTGGGATAACCCTCGTGCTCATGCATGCATAAAACGATTTTCACACCTATGACAAGCCTAGTACTAATACATCAACTATTGGTATTTCAATTATTGGCTGAGATACAATTATCGAAAGAAAACATACGTGCAATAAAATGATGGCAAGAAAAATAGTTTCCTTAGCTCTAATCATTAATCACACATTAACACAATGATTTTCTTTCCATCATTAAGACAAAGAACTACAAAAAAATATTGAATCAACTAACTTATCAATAGATTCAAAAACTCTTACTCATTACAACATCCATTCATGAAATAAAGTTGGAATTAATTCCTCCTCATATCCAATCACACACACCTTTGATGAAAAACGTAAGTTTGTCTCTAGTCCTAAACATGACTTCTCAATTAAGGTAGTTCGAAAATAGTTCTTTACAATTCCAAAAATGAGGGTCTTTGCAAAAACCATTGACCATTTCTAAAAGGTCAATCCTCGTATTTATAACAAATAATTAACTAAAAATAACTATTAAAAGTGCAAGCTAAGTAAAACAAAACATCACCACATGGCGCTTTCATCTCTTTGTCTTCTAAGAGTCATCGAATGGTTTCACTGAAGTGCATGACTCTTCTCATACTCGACCATTTGATGAAGAGTTTCCCACATGTGTTGGCATACGAGAATCTGTGTTGGTCCATCGGGCCTGAAAGGATCTCCTTTACTTCTACTTCATGTATCCAATACTTGACTATTTTAACACTTAATTGTTGTAATACTATTCGAGCCTTGATCGGGTGCTCCATGAACTGTTTTACTTGACCTGGCGCTATGTTTTCCACCTTTGCTATCTCTCCATTCCATGATGAGTCTTGTTTTGCATGTTGTTAGACTATGTCATGCAAGTCAACAAAGTCCTTGGGTGAGCCAAATTCTGGGAGATCAATGTCTCTCATATCCCGATTGATATTGACCCGGATCCTTTCGCAATTGGACCATTTTTCTTGAATCTCCCACTGAGGTTCTTGGACCATTTTCAACCAGTATTCGACTACCTTCCTTGTCCGATCTATGTTGTTGTCCCTTAGCACCTAAATGTTGCGCTCTTCGGCGTCTCAGCCCTTTTGAACCTCATTGATGTAATCAATTCTTTCCACTACTTGGTGGGCCTTCTCGTACCATCTTTCCACGTCTTTCCAAGTCGCTAGCGCCATAAGGGTGTCTTCTTGGAAGTCAGTTATCCCTATAGTGAAAAGGTGTCATTCATTTGTGAATTTGTTGTAGGAATATTGGAACTCACTTCTCAAAAAGGATCATGTCTTGTGTGCAGTCCTGATAGTATTTCGCTAAGTGGCGTAGATGATCCAACTCCTTTAGTGTAGCTTGCAGCTCCTCTTCATATTTCCTTTCTCTATCCAGGGTGGCATATGTGATCCCCATCCTTGCATCGATAAGCTCGGATGTCTTGGCATGCTCCGTGCTGATCAATTTCTCCTCTGTGGTGATGAGGATCAAAATTTCCATTGTAAGCCTCCTCTTCTTAGTGGTTCTCTTCATGATGGATTTCCTCTTTCAGTCATAGGTGATTGCTTGTATATTAGCGACCTCATCAACAGGTTCAGGGATTTGTTGTTTTCCCCAAGTAAGAGTATTTCCCAGGCTCCCGACTATGTATATCTATTCAAGGCTGGGTTCCTAAACCTCTTTTGTATGTCCCAATGGCTCGACCTATGGTTGCTTCTCATCATGTGGTAAGGTACTGGCCAAAACCGAGGAATCAGGGGAAGTTTCGGTGCTTACTTGGTAATCGAATATTGAAATGTCGATTTCTTGTTGTGGAATTTCTTCTTCTTGGTCGCCTGATCCTATCTCATCCCTCAAGATGTCCATTGGGGTTCTAGGTATGTTGAGTGGCTCAACATCCAAAGAACTTTCTACTTCATTCTCTCTCTACAAATGACTCTGACTTGGATCATCGGGACCCAGGGTGGATGCTCTCTTGTTCTTTCTCCTCTATAATTTGCACTGGAGTGAACAGGGACACCTATGAACTCTCCTCATCATCGTAGATGGTTATCAAATCGATCAAGGGATTTGGTACACTTGTTCTCCCTAATGTCCTTGCTATCTCGATCTGGGTCAAAATTTCCTCTGGTGGTTCGATCTGTGGTGGTGGAACCTCAGGGTTTTCTGACACGGTAATTTCTTCAACTCGCATCGTATCTAGGCCACTTGGTTCCCCCCGGATTTGGATTGGGTTATCAACAGTAATCCTCATCATTTCTATCATATCAAGGTCATTTTTCAATTGATCAATGATTCTCTGTGCCCCTTCTAGCAAGAATAATCCCCTTATTTGTGCCTCTGTTGTCTCTGTCACTCTAATTCCTTCCCTGGCTTTGAGGGCCTCTTGAGTTGACTACTCTATTGTTTCCACATGTTCATCCATGCTAATGGCCTTGAACCTGGTCATGTTTGGATTGGCCATTCTCTCTACCACCTCGTCCCAGTCTTGGGTGCACTCTATGAATATTTCATCCTCAAACTTATCATGAGCATATGGCCAACAAGATGACACCTGCGAAGCATGTTGGAGGACCAGGCCTTTAGGGTCGTGCTTGTAGAATCAGTCTGTCAGGAACCTGAATTCCAGTTGGCTAAGCCCTTCTTGTTTGGATTGAGAAGTATCTTTCACCAGATAGAATCCTACATGGAAACCATAGCGTATGAAATATCGCTTCTTGTCCATGATTAATGTGGCATTGTAGCCCCACATGATAGTCTGATATCATATTTCTCCCACAACGAGTCGATATGGGACATGAGCAGGTAGGAGATGTGGTGTTCCAGTGTCCTTGAACACCCTGATGTAGGTTGATCGTTCATCTAAATACCAATGGCCTACCTTTGCTACCATTTTCTTGGATGTTGCAGATAATCTTGGGCATTCCTTCTTGAAAATAATAAAAATGAATACGAGTGATGAATTCATCACGTAAGATTTATTGTACATGTTTTCCCATAGTATGTTGAAGTAGATGTGGACTAGGATCTCTAGAACATGCCAGCTTAAATTCATTTTGGCGAAGACATTCCTTGTGCACTTGACATAGAGCAGGTAAGAGGCCATGTAGAAAGTGGGTTCCTCCCCGTCATTCGACGTCTTAGCTTGTTGTACACATATGCTTAATTGTTTTGAGATTATCTCTCCCTAGTTGAAGCTTCTCCCGAAGATCACCACTATGTATGCCAATGACATCCATGCTTCTGAAAACTTGGAGCAGACATTTTCTCCATATAGCTAGCAAATGAGAGCCATCAAATAGATGTATGTCTCTCTCAGGTTAATCGTCCCATACCAGCCATTGCTTCGGTTAGTGAACTTCTTGTCTTCATTCCACCATGAGGACATCAACCAGCTGGTGTCATTGAATTCATAGAACTTCACCACAAAGCCCATGTTGAGCCACTCCTCTGGGTCCCTGAGCTTGTAGAATTTATGGACTTATGTCAGGAGGAAAACTCTGACACATCTACCATTCTCATCGTTGATCAATCACTTATGCCCGTCTATATGGTCGATGATCCATTTCAAAACCTCTATGCAAGGGAAAACCGAGGTTCTTCTTGCCACTATGTGTAAATATGATTGTCATATGTTCAGGAACACCTGATCATCGAGCGCCCTCACGTTTCGGTTGTTGTGTGGGATGTACTCTGGGTATTCTTCTCAGATAATTATGTTGAAGAGATCCCCCCACTATGGGAGAATTACTTTGGATTCGGTGCTTGCTTCTGTATCACCGAAGGCCGGAGGTTGGACAAAAGATTTATTTGTTGATGTTTTAATGACAGGATCTGCCCTAGGAGCGTACTCCAACTGCCTTGCGATCCCCGGAGAGGAACCTTCACCCATTTCATCTTATTTTAGTTTGGGTGCCCTCGACAAGCGTCTGGTGGTTGTCTTTCTTGATGACATCTTACCTGCAACTAGAACATAGTTTAGATATTTTGAAAGAAAACATGATGCATATATTACAACCAACAAATTGACAAACTTGAATACATACCTATGCAGCTTGTTAAACAAGGTTTTGATAATCAAAGGGTCGGTACAGTCTTGAGACGTCCTCTTTGTTCCTTCAGATTCTTTGGAATTCAAATCGTGCGTAGAATGAATTCGTTCAAAACTGTTATAGAGATTTAAATAGGGATGAACTTACCTTGTCGCATCAACCATTCAATTCGGGTTATGATTGTAGTTTCATTAAATCTGCCATCAGATCTTCAAATATGTTTAAAATTAAATTCATCGTGGGTTGACGGGGCAGGCGCGGGTGGTAATGTGGTCTATCGGCAATTTTAAATTGTTGTTGTTTAATCGGTGCATGAGGTAGCAACAAATGCGGAATCGGGCATTAAATGGTCCATTAAATGTCCAAATTTGATCGTATCTTATGCCGCAAACATCCCATCATTTTCATCGGTTTAGTTGGTGGATCGAGGGTGGGGATTATGCTTCAAATATTTTTGTTGATATCTTATTGAAAAAATTCGACGCCGATCGATCTTGCCATACCAAGATAACCAGTTCCTTCACCGAGATGCATTTTTGGCATCGAGACTTTTTAAGAACTTGGTGAAAGTAGAATCTATGTTCCTTCCCCGAGCTTAGCTGATGCAAAAACTGGTTAAGAACTTAATTGGTTTTTTTTTTTTAAGAGAAATATTGTTTTAGGGCTTGGCCATTTACCGAGAGGGCTCAGGTTCCCCCCTTAGATTTTGCAACCGATACGTGCCTGCCCCAAATTTCTCATCTACCTAAAAGGGTTCAAGCCATAGATTCTGAAACTTTGAATGTTTTCCCTTAGGCTCATTCACTCTATCCCATTTTAGGGCTAAGTCTCCTACTTCAAAATTATTCTCTTTGGTTTTATGTTTGTCAAACCACCTCTTAACTATCTGCTGATGAGAAATGAACTTTGATTTTTCTTTCTCCCTTTCTTCTTCCAGCATGAGGAGGGTATCAATTCTTTGTTGAATAACCGATGAGGGTTGTCCTCTAGAACCCTGAGCAAGCTGAAGAGATGGAATATATAGCCCATTCGGGAGAATGACCTCTTGTCTGTATACTAGAAATTATGGGGAATTCCCTATAGATTCCTTGGGTGTTACTCTATTGGCTCATAAGGAATTGTGAAGTGAACTATGCCAATTCCTTTGGCTGTCTGCAACTCTTTTCTTTAATATCCTCACTAGGTTCTTATTGGTTGATTATGCCACTCCATTCCCCTGTGGATAGTAGTTTGCAAAGTATCTGATTATGATTCCTTTGTCTAGATAAAAAATCTATTAATATGGTGGAATAAAAGTAAGCGACATTATCAAAAACAAGAATGGAAGGCAAACTAAACCTTGTGATCAGTTGTTGTTCTATGAATTGGATTACCACTTTTTCGTTTACATGAGTCAGAGGGATGACCTCTACCCATTTCGTGAAATGGTATGTGGTAGTCAGTATGTATTTATGTTGTTTTGAAGAACTTGGTGTAATTTCTCCTATGACATCTAATCCCCATTGCTCGAATGGTCTGGATACAGCCATAGGTTGGAGTGGGACAACTTGTCTCTTTTCCCTCCCCGTGCTCATTTGACAAGTTTTACAGTTCCTAGTGTATGTGTGAGAGTCTCTAAACATAGTAGGCCAATAATAGTTGGTTCTCCGTATCTTCTGAACGGTGGTATTCCCTGCAAAGTGTCCACCTGCAGGACCATCATGGAGCTCCTTCAAAACCTTGTATGTGTATTCATGTTCGAGACATATTAAAATTACCCCATCATAATTAAAGCGGAACAACACTGAATTCATGAGGCAATATTGTGTCGATTTTAGTTTGAGAGCTCTCCTTTCCGTAGGGTTTAGGTTTTTTGGGCTAGTCCCATGATACAAAAGATAAGTTAGTTTCCCATACCAAGACTCCTACCCTGGGGAAACATATAAAACTTCACTACACCACAATGCCAATTCATTCTCCCACTTGGGGTCTCCATTTACTTGGTCATGGGCTTCAGTGGCTAGTTTACACAATCCTTATCCCTTAATCAGTTTGGTAGGTTTTATATCTAGATCAAATTCTTGGACCACTTCCATCCAGTTTCCTCTTCTTTCCCCCATCTCTTGTTGAGTGAATAGGGATCAAACTGCAGGATGAGGCACAATGAATTTGGTGTGGTTTTTTAGGATGTAAGATCTGAAATGTTTTACTGCCTTGTATACCGCATAAGCTTATTTGTCTATAGAGGGGTAATTTAGTTTGGTCCCTTGGAGATTAGTGCTCATAAATGAGACCATCACCTCATTGTTGTCATCATCCTTCTGAGTCAATACTACAACTAACAATTGGTCAGAGGAAAAAGTATAGAGGAAAAAATATTTTCTAAAGTCTGGACTTCACAACACTGGAGCTCGAGATATTGCAGTCTTAATATTGCTGAAAGTACTTTTTCGTTCATCATCCCACTTAAATTCAGCATCTTTGTAGATCATGTTTTGTAAGGGTTTGATAGTTTCAGTGAAATTGGAGGTGAACTTCCTCACAAAATTGATTTTCCCAAAGAAGGATTGCATAACATTTTTGTTTTGAGGTAAGGGAAGTTGAGCTATCACCTTAATTCGTTTCGGGTCTATGCAATTTCCTTCTTGAGATATAATATGACCTAGTAGTTTCCCTTCCTCGACACCAAAAATAGTTTTCTTAGGGTTTAGAGATATAATGTATTTCCTACACCTTTCGAAAATATGGGTTAGGTGTTGGATTTGATCTTCCAAATAAACTACTACACACTTGTTGATTAGTCCACGAAAAGCTACGTCCATGGCCCTTTGGAAGGTTTCCACTGCGTTTATTAACCCAAAGGGCATGTGTTTATAAGAAAAGGTTCCCCACTTGGTTTGGAAGGTATTTTTCAATCGGTCTTCTTCTAAAACTAGAACTTGGTTGTAACTTGTAACCTGAAAAACTATCCAACATGGAGAAAATCTTATAACCATACACGGTCTGCAAGAGTTTCTCCATATGTGGGATTGGGTAATTTTCCTTTTCTGATGCTCTATTGAGGTTCCTGAAATCCACACACAGACGGATCTCCCCAGACTTTTTCCTGACAGAAACCAAATTTTCTACTTAGGCAAAGTGTCTAACCTGAAAGATAATTTTAGCATCTAGTAATTTCTGTAACTCCTGACACATGAGGGGTTCCAAATATGGGTGGTACTTCTGGAGATTCTATTGGAAGGGTTTTAATCTAGGTTTTAATGGGATCATGTGTTGCATGATACAAGTGTCATAAGTTTTCAGATCTTAGTAGGACCATGCAAAAACATCTTGATATTCTCTGAATAGTTTGAGATAGGATTTCCTTTCTTTTTTAGATATTGTCTTGCCAATATTTATATTCTTAGGGTTCTCCGTCACTCCAAGATTTATAGTCTCGTACATGGGACAAGAAATCCATGTCTTCGTGTTTGTTGACCCTTTAAATATTTCCCTTAAGTCAAAGAGGTTCTCCAAATTGGATACCTCTTTTGGTATCGTGTGAAACCTTGGTTTGTCAATCGATTGATATGTTTCAGCTCTTTGTTCACGGGGACCAATTTCTACTAATTGTTCTTGGAATAATTCATCATCGATATCCAAGTCTTTAAAATTTTCTTGATTGGTTAAGAAGTTTATGATCTGTTCATCTCCTTCAAAGACCTTCCAATTAGAAATATTGTTGGGCGTTGATGGTTTGTAGAGTAGGTCCACAGTGAACTAGGTGGCTTCATAGTCTTCTAAAGGGGATAGCCTCCAGGAAACAGTGGCTAGGGAATCAACAAGAGTGTTCTTTGTTATGGGGATCATTGTGATGTTGAAAGCTTCAAAATGTTCTATTAGCCTGTGCACTTCATGTTGATAGTTTCTCAAGAGGGGAGAGTTTCAGTGTATAGTGTTCCTTACTTGCATAACAATAATTTCAGAGTCTCTGAAAACCTTTATTTTTTCAACGTTTAAGTCTATGGCTTTATTTAGCCCTTGCACCAAAGCTTCATACTCAGTGGTTTTATTACTGCATTCAAATTCTAGTCTGCGGGATAGGAAATTTTGTTTCCCCTTTGAATCAATGAGGATACACCTCGCTTCTTGTGATTTTGACCCATCAAAGTACAAGGTCCATACGTGCGAGCGAGAATCATCAACTTCTCCATTCTTACTAATTTCTTCCTCTCGACCTATTTTCTATGTGGTTTCCACCAGAGGCTCTTGACATAAGAGGGTTTCTTCCACCGTTGTCGGTACATTTTCTTGAAAAGTCACTTCGGAGTTTTGAGTAAGAGGAACATCAGATGAGAGGGGAGAAAATAGTGAAATCAGAGTCGTAAGAGTAGTTTCCTAGCACGGGGAAATATGTCAAAAAGGGTTCGTTAAGGGCTTCTAAATCGGTGACAGTATGTTTGAGATACCTTTCCCTATCGATCTTGATCATGTTCATGTGTCCCTTTAACGGCAACCAAAGGTGAGCCCAATCTATGCTAAAGTATATGTTCAACTTTTCAGACCAATATCGACTAAGTAGTATTCCAAAAGATTCTAGTATATCTACTACAATGATGTCAATCACTTGAACAAATTTTAGGTGTGTTTCCATTCTGATCATGAAATCCTTGAGTTCTCCCATAAATTTCACCTCAGTTATGTCCAGTTGTATCACATGTTTATCACTTTTGAGAGGGACTACGTTTAATTTCTTGTAGATGGATAATGGCATAAAATTAGAGGATGCCCTTGAGTCAACCAAACAGTTATGGAGGTTTCTGTTGAAGACTTCAAATGTCAAGAGGAATGGTGGGACAAAAGGATTTCCTTTTTTATATTCAGAGCACGCGTTTACAGTTGGTTTATTTCTTAGATCCATGGGGGCTGGATTTTCTTCTTGGGAAGTGCTTGTTATAGGAGTTTCTACTGACTTAAAGGCTTGTAACAGAAAGTCCTTTTGCTGGGGAATTCTACACGTGTCCATGACCGATATATTTGATTTTAATCTTTTTAATTCTTCTACTATGTTGTAGTCTAGCTCGGGTGATTATTATGTATGGATGTTTATAGGATTTATTTGGTAGACAAAAGGTGATTTCAGGTGATCGAATTATTTTTTTCCTCTCGAATTTTGGGCAATGGTAAGGTTGTTTGAGACCGCATGACCCCTACTTCACATTTTCACAACCAAGACCTCAGCATGTGGTTCTTGAACCTCAAATAGATCATCAGAAGGCATTTGCAAGTCGGGGTCCCACAACAACATGGTTTTTTCTTCCGACGGGTCAACTTCTTCCTGATCAACAATATTCATCATTGAGATGCTTGATTGTTTGGTAAGGGAAACCTCGTCTAGGAACTGATTGGCCATCAAATTCATGGCATGCACCCATTGTGGACAGTCTCTTTCAGAATGTTTCTCTTGATGATAGGTACAGAAAGAGTCAGATGTTACATTTCCTAGGTCGATGTTTAAGTTGTTTGGGGGAGGTTCAATTGCTTTGAATGGTGGGTTCCTTTTAAAAAAGGGTTTATAGGGCCTTTGGCCTTGGTTTCCTCCCCCTGCACTTCTTTCCTATCTATGATTTCATTTGAAAACTTCTTTATCATCCGTTGTAGGTCCTCTATGTCTCCACTTCCTTTTTTGGACCCTGGTTCTATTTGTTTTACTGGGGGTCTGGCCAATAAGATCCCTCTATTGGGTGGAGGTTGAGATTCCTTTTTAACTAATGAGACTTGGCATTCTTTACATCTCTTCATCTGGAATTCAATTGTTTTTTCTTCCTCGAAATTCTTAGCTAGAGGTTTTTTGGCAACCCTTTTTACAAACATGGAAATAGAAGCAGGGAGAGCGTTAGCGTATACTTCAATTTGCAACTCCTAAGTGGGTTTAGATTTGGGTTGAAATGTTTTAAGGATAGTGGTAAATCATTGATTGAAGTCTTTAACATTTTCTTTTGAACTCATGGTGGCGGAGAAAAACTCAGCCATCAAATCTCATGTAGTGGTTCCTTCTACGAATTTGTCTAAAAAATCCTTTTGAAACTTTGTCCAACTAGTTATGGACCCTACATGCAAGTTAAAATACCATGTAGACGTTGAATTCTCAAAGGTATAAGGGAAAATCCTACATACTATGTATTCATGTTGGACATTCATTAGTCTAATAGCTAGTATGAAATTTTTGATATGGTCTTCAAGCAATCCTGAGGTTTCAAGGTCAAATTTAGGGAGTAACTTTTCTAGATGTCAGGGAAGTTTATGTACTCATCCGGGGATTTCTAGAGCATCTCTGGCCAACCACGGTTGATTATTCTGAGGTAGGTTTCCCCTTTCTTCATTATGATAATTGTTATCATCCATGTCGTTCAAATCTGAAGCTGAGCGATCGGAGTTAAACCCTTCCTCGTTAGATTCAAAATCATCGGTCTTAGAGCAGTTACTAGTTGATGTTTCAGGGATTAGATTGAGGGGATGTTCGATCTCGGTGAGGGAGAAATCTATCAGGTCTTCTACTGTGTGAACTAAAATCTGGTTGGGGGTGTCGACCACTAGTCTGCTTATTTGTTTTCTACGAGGAAGTAACAAAGATAAGGGTAGTGATCCAATTTGTTGGGCGTAAGCTCTTGTGATTCTTCTGAACTGGTTCAACTCCTTATGGGGAAGATCATAAGGTATTTCAGGGAGTAAATTTTCTTCCTCTTGTTGGGGTAAGCTACTCGTTTAAGGAGTACTCAGTGTATGTGGGTTGTCTTGAGAATGACTAGCCATGCATGTGGGTTGTTTTGAATATACAGGTTGTGTGAAATATTATATCAGAAATATTGTTAGCCATTCATTCATTCAACCCTCCTAGCACCGATTCTGTTGAGGAGTCCTAAATCCCTTTAACTCAATAGCAAGAACCAAACCTGCCACCGAGGCCCAATTAGACTCTGCATCATTTAATAGTGGAATGGTTCTCCAGATCTGTTGATCCATCCAAATAATTGATGGGCTTTACGTAGTGTTGACAGGATATCTTCTTATGAAAGTTCCTCCAGTTTGAATG
This sequence comes from Picea sitchensis, assembly GCA_010110895.2. Lineage (NCBI taxonomy): Eukaryota > Viridiplantae > Streptophyta > Pinopsida > Pinales > Pinaceae > Picea > Picea sitchensis. The sequence goes on along the minus strand of SNQJ01S0004040.1, from coordinate 37,095 downwards.
TTCTCTTTTGTATTTTCTCTTATTAGATGGGTCTGATAAAAATATGGGTGTTGGTATAAACCACCTGGGTAAAAGGGAAAATATTAACTACTGAAGAAGGATGAGCTTGGGATAACCCTCGTGCTCAAGCATGTAGACAAATATTTTCACACCTGTGACAAGCCTAGTAATAATACATCAACTTGTTGGTATTTCAATTATTGACTAAGATACAATTATTGAAATAAAACATACACACAATAAAATGATGGAAAGAAAAATAGTTTCCTTAGCTCTAATCATTAATCACACATTAACACAACGATTTTCTTTCCATCATTAAGAAAAAGAACTACAGAAAAATATTGAATCAACTAACTTATCAATAGATTCAGAAACTCTTACTCATTACAACATCCATTCATGAAATAAATTTGGAACTAATTCCTCCTCGGATCTAATCACACACACCTTTGATGAAAAACAAAAGTTTGTCTCCAATCCTAAACATGACTTCTTAATTAAGGTAATTCGGAAATAGTTCTTTGCAATTCCAAAAATGAGGTTCTTTGTAAAAACCATCGACCATTTCTAAAAGGTCGATCCTCTTATTTATACCAAATCATTAACTAAAAATAACTATCAAAAGTGCAAGATAAGTAAAACAAAACATCGCCACATGGCACTTTCATCTCTCTGTCTTCTAAGAGCCATCGAATGGTTTCACTGAAGTGGATGACTCTTCTCATGCTCTGACCACTTGATGAAGAGTTCCTTGCATGTGTTGGCATATGGGAATCTATTATGGTCCATCGGGGCCGAAAGGATCTCCTTTACTTATACTTCTCATGCCCGATACTTGACTATTTTAACACTTAACTATTGTAATATTGTTTGTTCCTTGATCGAGTGCTCCATGAACTGTTGTACTTGACCTCGCACCATGTTTTCCACCTTTTCTATCTCTACAGTCGATGCCAAGTCTTGTTCTGCATGTTGTTTGACTATGTCATGCAAGTTGACAAATTCCTTGGGTGAGACGAATTCTGTGAGACCGATGTCTCTCATCTCTCGATTGATATTGACCCAACTCCTTTCGCAATCAGCCCATTTTTCTTGAATCTCCCACTAAGGTTCTTGGGCCATTTTCACCCAGTATTTGGCTTCCTTCCTTATCCGATATATGATTTTGTCCCTTAGCATCTGAATATCGTGCTCTTCAGCATCTCGAACCTTTTGAACCACGTTGATGTAATAAATTCTTTCCACTTCTTGGTGTGCCTTCTCATACCATCTTTCCATGTCTTTGCAAGTTGTCAGCACCATAAGGGTGTCTTCTTGGAAGTCGGCTATCCCTGCAGTGAAAAGGTGTCATTCATTCATGAATTTGTTGTAGGCATATTGGAACTCACTTCTCAAAAAACATCGTGGCTTGTGTGCAGTCCTAATAGTATTTCACCAAGTGGCACAGATGCTCCAACTCCTTTAGCGCAACAACCAACTCCTCTTCATATTTCCTTTCTCTATCCAAGGTGGCATATGTGATCGCCATCCTTGCACTAATAAGCTCAAACATCTTGGCATGCTCTGTGTTGATCAATTTCTCCTCTGTGGTTATGAGGATCGAAATGTCCAATGTAAGCCTCCTCTTCTTAGTGGTTTTCTTCATGATGGATTTCTTCTTTCAGTTGTAGGCGATTGCTTGTATATCGAAAACCTCATCAACAGATTCAGGGATTTGTTGTTCTCCCCAAGTAAGAGTATTTCCTAGGCTCTCGACTGTGTATATATATTCAAGGTTGGGTTTCTGAACCTCTTTTGTATGTCTCAATGGCTTGACCAATGGTTGTTTCTCATCGGGTGGTAAGGTACTGGCCAAAACCAAGGAATCAGGGGTAGGTTCAGTACTTACTTGGTAATCAACTGTTGAAATGTCAATTTCCTGCTGTGGAATTTCTTCTTCTTGTTCGCTCAATCCTATCTCATCCCTCGAGTTGTCCATTGGGGTTACCGGTATGTCAAGTGGCTCAAAATCCAAGGCACTTTGTACTTCATTCTCACTCTGTGGACAACTCTGACTTAGCATCAGGACCCAAGGTGGATTCTCTCTCGGGTTCTTTCTCCTCTGTAATTTTCACTGGAGTGACCAAGGACACCTCTAAACTCTCCTCATCATCGTAGATGGTTATCAAATCAAACAAGGGATTTGGTACACTTGTTCTCCCTGATGTCCTTGCTATCTCGGTCTGGGTCAAAATTTCCCTTTGTGGTCTAATCTACGGTGGTGGAACCTAAGGGTTTTCTAACCTGACGATTTCTTCAAGTCACATCGGATCTAGGCCACTTGGTTCCCCCTATATTTCAATTGGGTTATCAGCGAGAATCCTTGTCATTTCTATTAGATCAAGGTCATTTTTCAATTGATCAATGATTCTCTGCACCCCTTCTAACAAGATTAATCCCCTTCTCTGTGCCTATGTTGTCTCTGTCGCTCTGATTCCTTCATTGGGTTTGAGGGCCTCTTGAGATGACTGCTCTATTGTTTCCATCTGTTCATCCATTATCATGGCCTTGAACCTAGTCATTTTTAGATTGGACATTCTCTGTACCACCTCGTCCCAGTCCTGGGTGCACTCTGTGAAGATTTCGTCCTCAAACTTATCATGATGATATGACCAAAACGATGACACCTGTGAAGCATGTTGGTGGACCAAGCCTTTAGGGTCATGCTTGCAGAATCGTCATGTCGGGAACTTGAATTCGAGTTGGCTAAGCCTTTCTTGTTTGTCTTGAGCAGTATCCTTCACCATATAGAACCCCACATGGAAATCATAGCGTATTAAAGTATGCTTCTTGTCCTTGACTAATGTGGCCTTGTAGCGCTGTAGGATAGTCTGATAGCAGATTTATCCCATAGGGAGTCGGTCTAGGACATGAGTAGGTAGGAGATGTGGTGCTTCGGTGGCCCTGAACACCCTGATCTAGGTTGATGGTTCGTCTAAATACCAATAGCCTACCTTTTCTACGATTTTCTTGGCTGATGTAGATAATCTTGGGCATTCCTTCTTGAAAATAATAAAATGAATATGGGCGATGAATTCATCACTGATGAGTGCGTAATATTTCTTGTACCTATTTTCCCATAGTGTGTTGAAGTAGACGTGGATCGGGAGCTCCGCAACATGCCAGCTTAAATTCATGTCGGTGAAGACATTCCTTGCACACATGACATCGAGCAGGTACAAGGCCATGTAGAAAGTGGGTGCCTCCCCTTCTTTCGGTGTCTGATCATGTTTTACACAAATGCTTAATTGTTCTGAGATTATCACTCCCTAGTTGAAGCTGCTCCTGAATATCACCACTATGTATTCCAGCGACATCCATGCTTATGAAAACTTGGAGCAGTCCTTTTCTCCATATAGACGACATATGAGAGCCATCAAATAGATGTATGGCTCTCTCAGGTTAATCGTCCCATACCATCCATTGCTCTGGTTAGTGAACTTTTTGTCTTCCTTCCACCATGAGGCCATTAACCAGCTGGTGTCATGGAATTCATAGAACTTCACCATGAAGTCCGTGTTGAGTCGCTCCTCTGGGTCCCTGAGATTTTAGTAGTTTTGGACTTCTGTCGAGAGGAAAAATCTGACACATTTGCCATTCGCATCATTGATTAATCACTTATTCCCATTTATATGGTCGATGAGCCATTTCAGAACCTCTATGCAAGGGAAAAATAGGGTTCTTCTTACCACCATGTGTAAATACGACCGTTGGATGTTCGGGAACACCTGATCATCGAGGGCCCTCACGTCTAAGTCACTATGTGGGATGTACTCTAGTTATTCTTCTCAGCTAATTCTGTTGAAGAGATCCCCCCACTGTGGGAGCATTACTTTAGATCTGGTGCCTTATTTTGTATCACCGAAGGTCAGAGGCTGGAAAAAATATTTCTTTGTTGATGTTTTAATGACAGACTCCACCTTGGGAGCGTACTCCAACTGCCTTGCAATCCCCAGAGAGGATCCTTCGTCTGTTTCAACTTCTTTTAGTTTGGGTGCCCTCGATGAGCATCTAGCGGTTGGATTTCTTGACAGAATCTTACCTGCAGCGAGAACATAGTTTAGAGATTGTGTAAGAAAATTGGATGCATATATTATGGCCAACAAATTGAAAAAATTGAATACATACCTTTGCAGCTTGTTAAAACTGGTTTTGATAATCAGAGGGTCGGTACAATCTCAAGACGTTCGCTTTGTTCCTTCGAATGCTATGGAATTCAAATTTTGTGCAGAATGAATTCGTTCAAAACCATTCTACAGATTTAAATAGGGATGATCTTACCTTGTCGCATCAACCATTCAATTCGAGTTATGAGTGTAGTTTCATTAAATCTGTCACCAGATATTGAAAGATGTTTAAAATTAAATTCATCGTGGGTTGATGACGCAAGCATGGATGGTAATGTGGTCTATCGACAATTTCAAATTGTTGTCATTTAATCAGCACATGAGGTAGCAACAAATGTGGGATCGAGCATTAACTGGTCCATTAAATGTCCAAATAAGATCATATCTTATGTTGCAAACATCCCATCGCTTTTGTCGGTTTAGTTGGTGGATCGGGGGTCAGGATTGTGCTTCAAACATTTTCGTTGATATCTTCTTGAAAAACTTTGACACTGATCAATCTTTCCATACCGAGATGGCATGGAAAAGGTGAATAGAAGGTGGGACTAGGACCCAGGGAACCTAAAAATGACTCATGACAAAACTAGGTCGTACAACCCCCTTACGTGGTAAAGAAACGTGGCAGTTTGATTTATATAGGATTTTTTAGCATCTGTGAATCAATCTATGGATTTCCCACACTACATTTTAGCTAGATTCTAAATAATTTAAAATATATATAGATTAATTTTCTAGGATATTTTTATTTAACTTTACCATAAATCTTAGGAATCTATCAACCCTAGAGTTAAAAAGATACACTTTTGAATTCCTTTATATAATTGAAATTTATGTCCCCTAAAAGTAGCTATTGATAATTCATATTGCATACATGACCAAAAGGAAATAATATTTTCTCAAACTTAACCTTTAAACTTAAAACCTCTAGATCCATCTTAACTCTTGATCCATAAAGAACTAAGAGGAATTAGATCCCTTGAGGTGTAAACCTTTTGTAGAGTGAAAAAATTGAGGAAATGTTTTCACCTTGATGGATTTGATCCCTCTTGGTGCTTGATAGATCCAGAGTTAACATGGATCTTTTTAAGAAATTGGAATCTATCTATAGATCTAGGATTTTTGGGGTAAAAAACTTGCAAATAATTCTAAATTGGATTGTGAAATAATTATTAGGTGTGTGTTTTGGATGTTATTCCCATGTTGTTTATATGTGTTAGATGTATGTTTTGGATCTTATTATATTGGTATATTAGCACAGTCAAATAAAGTGGTATACTTGATTATAATATACTATATATTTAGTCATGTATTCATAACTCGAAAGATAAATTATTCTTTTCACTATATTTTCCAAATTAAAATATTATGGACTAGTTAAAACAATGTTAAATATACACTTACAACTTTAACTACAAGTTTTCAAGAGCATATTGGATATTGTAAACTAAACTTTTCATGGATGGCGAGTAAGGATAGAGACTAACTTCGTATTGATATGACATTTTATTTGATAACCAATACATGATATTATCGTTCCTTTACTTGAGATACAAGTTTGGGTTTTCTAGGTGCCATCTATGGGTTGGAAACACACACACACACACACACACACACACGCAAAGAGACTAATTTCATATCGATATGGAATTTTATTTGATAAGAAAAACATGGTCTTCTCTACCATCCTTTACTTGAGTTACAAGTTTCATATTTTTAGGTGTCATGTTTGGGTTGGAAACACACCCACACACCTTGTGGTATCTCCCCTCTTTCATGAATTTCTATATGGAAGGCCACTGTAATATCCTAGTTTTGACCCCTAGAATATAATATGTTAAATTTTGTATTATTCAAATGATGAGGTTATGTGAACGGAGTCAAGCCATGTGGGTTGAGTTATAATGGTTCATGATGTATTGTAATTGTTCCTAGTGTGGAGCTCAAGGCCAAGGGATGTGTATTGAGTCCCCATAGTGGAATAGGATTATGGTTTGTTATGTTATGTAACACATGAATAAAATGATTTTACATAAGAATATAAATCCACCAAAAATTTGACTTGAGAGGCAAGAAGAGAACCATGATACCACAAGAGGGGAAGAGGAATGGGATTTCATGGGTGATATGAGTTGACACTTGTACTTGAAGGTGCAACCTTTCTTTCACATGCTTCCTTACAAACATTTCACATAAATATTTGACTTAGGTGGTCCTTGGGTGTTTCCTCATTCTTCTTGGTAAGGGTGCACTTGTCCTATACAAGAACTTGGGGAAAAACCATTGTACACCCTCATTCATGGATCACTCTCCATTATTACACTACTCCATTCAAATTGGGAGCATTCTTCTCCCACTCAAATTTTCCTTGGTACAAAGAAACATGTTTGAAGCCACGGTTTTTTATGCATAAAAATGGCAATAGAATCTGATGAAGTCATGAGGTAAGAGCTTGTGGAAGTTGGGGATTTTTTGTTGAGAATTTGAAGAGGATATGGAATGGATTTTAGGGTAAAATATCATGTCTAGAATGCCCACAATAGTTGAAGCAAACACCAAAAACTTATAGCCTTGTTAGTTCTCCTCATGGATTAATTTGACCTATTATTTCTCCTCCAATTCATTTGAAGTAAGAAACCAACATTTTTGGACTCTTTTTTCTTGCACTAGAAGGCAAGAAGATCCCCGAGGGATTTTTGAGTAGAAAAATGGAAGATTTTCCTTGAGTCATGAAGGAAACAAGAGTGCCATGGTAGATTGATGCTTGGATCGGTGCCTAGAGTGATAAATAATGAAAATATGATCTTTGTGATGAGAGAAATGGGTTGGGTCAAGTGAGATTATAGTATTGTAAGAGCTTTCTTTACTAGTGGTATCATTCTCTAGCTTGGGGGTTGAAATATGTAGCTGATTCCTACAGTTGGACATTGATTCACTCCTCAACAACTAGGTTGGTAGACTATACTTGAAAATAGATAAGTATTCATAACTATCTCTATGTGGAATGCTAATGTTTACATTTTATTTGATAATGGACAAAGAATGAATTTGAAATATTCCTATCATTTTTTCTACTATTTGTATGTGCATATAAAATAAAACAGGATCATGGAGCAATAAAATAAAACAAATGTGGAAATAAAACACATAAGATACACAATACAATAGAGACACAAATATATGTGGCTCACCCAATGTGGAATACGTCCACAAGAGAATTTTCTAGGTCCTTCCTTTATTATTATCCAGCAAAATGAAGGGATATAACCTACAACACACTCATTGTAACTTCCTCTTCTTTCTCTCATAGTCTCCTCTCTCAGAATACAATATTCACACACATACACAACCTTAATACAATTCCCTCATGAAAAGAGTGTTTCCTTCTAGGGAAACAAACCCTAACATAAATTCTATCGTCAAATCTGAGACCTTATAATGAATGGTCCAAATTGAATACAGAATTACAATATTTTACAAGACAATTTTTCCCAAAATTTTGCTTTGGGGGTGCTACCCTTGAATCCCCTGCTAATGGGGGGGATCATTGTATCACCCACGGACCCCTTGGCGACAATAGTTGGGAGATCCCCACCTAGATGGGAAATGGGATCAAAATGGTACAAACCTATGAATAAGTAATATAAATCCCCCCCACACCCCTCGTCGGGAAATGGGATCCAAGAATGGCTGAAACAAACCTCTGAATCAAGAATATAATCAGGATCCACAACGAACAATTGTAGAGGTAGAATTCGATCTCACAATTGGTTAATTAAAGAAAGGATTTCATATGGAGTGCCCCAATGGACAAAGAGGAAATTTGGTACTTGAAAGTGGCTCAATCGCTAACTGCAAGAGAAACCGATAACCTAGCATGACTCAATTGTACTCAAACCTTCACTGGAATATAGCCAGATACCTCACGGGGAGAGTTTCCTTGAAACAATTTGTTTGAACTGATTGAGCTAACCCATTGGGCTGGAAAGGAATAAATTAAAAGGAGGGATTATGATCCGTCAGGATTTTTCGAAATGACTTATGGTTGAGTTTTTAATTGCATGCATTAATTGATCATTGGGAAACTTAATGAAAGAGCGAGAAAAGAAAATGAATTACACAGCCATTAACATATTTGCAGATCTGAAAGACAATGAAAAACAACAAACCATAATGCACAGGTTGATAATGGAGTTTGGCACAATTTTGCCTACGTCTCCGGGCCTTTTCTCTATGAGGGAGGCTTCTTTATTTGTGTTCGAAATCTTAATAGTACATATTTATAATGCTGAATGGCTTCTAGACTGATCTGGTCATGTTCGCCCAGATCTCTAGAATCTTGCACAACTTACGACACCTGAAACGGATGTCCCGAGCTCTCAGAAATCGTTCAACAGCATCTCCTCCTCAACAGCTTCCCTGCCTCAAACTGGCTTTGACTTGGCTTTTCCTAAGCATCTTTGCTCTCAAAAACCTTCCAAAAACTGTCCAAAAGCTCACCCCTTGGCCTCAAAATGGCCTTGGTTAAATAGTGGGAAAGTTGGTTATCCATCCCCAACTTCCTCCCAAAAATTAGGCTCTAAAAAAGCCCAATAACTCCCAAAATAGGCTTAATTACATTAATAGGAGTTTAATTAATCAAAAAGTGGTTATGAAACCCACTTATAACCATATTATAGTTTTAAATTTGGCTTTAGCCCCCTTTGCTGGGCGCAGCCCCTCTTTAAACGGTCACATGGGCGTTAATATGGCCAAGCGCTAGCCCTAAGGGCTAGCGCTGGCCCTAACCCCTTTCCGCGCTCAGTCACATTGCATATAATAGAACCTCGGATAAAACATACAAACCCCGCGCATAGGAATGGTCTGTTACATATGGTCATGTGGTATATGCCCATAGGGCCACGGGTAATGGTTAACTGCGCCCCCAAACGCTGGGCGCACCCCCTTTAAAAGGTCACATGAGAGTTATATGCAATGGTCGTATTGCATGGTATTTGCGCCGAGGGCTGGGGCTAAGCCCCGACCCTTTTTCCACCGATTCAAACCCTCCATGCAAAATAAATGCCAATTCCGCCACATCGTAACCAAGAACCAAGGCGTGGTCTAACGGTCGGAGGCTCCCTGCGAAGGCGTTGTGCGGAGGAGGTCCGGGGTTCGAATCCCCTGGGCCCCAAAATATTTTTGACATAGCCCTCATTGGATAAACTCGGGGTTCCATGTGGAAACCTCTGATTGTGCCACGTGGCACCTTACCATTCGCCCAAATGATGCCACGTGTCGATCGATGATTCATCCACGTCACCTGCCACGTCAGCATGCCGTACTGCCACGTCATCCGCCACGTAAGCCTGCCACGTCATCTGCCGTACGATGTTGACTTCATCCCGTGCCATGTGTCACCCTTCCAGTGGTGACACATGTCACCTCGGGATTGGTCCAACCGTACACCCAAAAAGCCAAATCTGCCTGACACGTGTCACTGCCTGAGGCTGCCACGTGTCCTGTACGGACCTGCCACGTGTCATCGTACGGACCCACCACGTGTCGTCCCTTGGTGCTGCCACATCACCTGTACAGACCTTCCACATGTCATCGTATGGACTGACACGTGTCCTGTATGGACTGTACGGACAGGTACAGTCAGCATCCAAAAAAATTTGCGTGTTTGGCTTGGCAGACAGAATGCGATATCTTCTTCATACGGACTCTGTTTGACATAAAAATTATACCACCGGAATTAGGAAGACGAGCTGGACGCAATGGTGTTGGTTTTGTCAGATTCCGAGCACTTTCATTTTTGAGCATTTTTCATGCCCTGACAGGCTTCTAAATCCGATTTCGGATCAGATTCCCCTAGTGAAATGGAATAGGATTCCTAAGAAAAAATCCCTAAGTTGATGGAAACTAAATAATATTCATCATTTTGGTAAGGTATTAGCTACCAAAAATTATTTGGAGAGGATTAGATAATGTTTTCAGCGAAATATATTACATTATTTTTTATTATCATTATTATGTGGAAGGAACTAGTTCTTTCTTTTCCCTTATAGGGGAATTGGTTAGCCTAGAAGGTTGGTAATGGGGAGAGGGTAAGGATTGATGTAGATCCTTGTATTTTATTTGAGGGGAAATTCAAACCATTTGATTCTTTGTTGAACCATCTTCACTAACAAGAAATCTACACTACAGCCGATGCAACATGCCTTGCAGATTCCACATTTTGGAAACAAGGTTGGAGAAGCATTGATAGTTTGGGATTACAAGGTAATGATATTAATGACTAGAACACCTTTGTATAGAATTTATTGAGTAATTCAATCAGTCTCAATTTGGAATTTGACCCACTTGCTTGATCAAAATATCTTCTACTGGTGATTATTTGTTAGCCTGGGTTATACTCCTATGTACTTGGAATAAGGATAGAAAGATGTAAGTTGTTGGTGGAAGACAATATGGAAGTTAAAAGTGAAAATGAAAACTAAAATATTTATATGGCTAGACACATCCAATAAATCCTTTACTTGGGATGTTTTACATAAAAGGGCATGATAGGGACCCAACAATTATGTTATGTGTAGGAATAGGGAAGAATCAATAAGTCATTTTGTTATTAAATTGTCACTTTACAAGGAAAATTTGGGATGCAACCTATTCTTGACATGTGGTAAAGTAAATCGGTAGGGATCAACACTATAACAGGATTACAACTCTATTTTGAGGATCCTAAAGTTAAATATCACATGTGTCTTCTTTGTTTCGTATTTCGAGGAGTGCCATTTTTTTCAAGCTAAGAAAATTCCCCCCCTCCAATTTTATAAAATTTAGGTACCCCATAGGTTTAATCCCTTAAGGGATATTCAAACCTGTGAGATAGAAAAATTCAAGGCTTGTGGATTTTTTTATGGGGCCTGTCAAGGGAACCGTAGAGTTCATGGAGCTAGTGTTGCACTCTTCTTATCTTATTATTGTTGTTTTTCCTTTGAGGTATGATTTTGGGGGGAACAATAAATAGGAAGAACTTAATGTTCTTACATCCCTTTGTAGGATTAAAATTGAGAGGAATATTTGCCACCTTCATGTTTTTGGTGATTCTAAAATGGTTATAGAATGGATGTTAGGAAATATGGCTCTGTGAGACTTAGTTCTATGACCAATGTATGATATTTTGAATTCACTAGTAGATATATTCAATCACATTTATTTTGCACACATTTACATGGAGCCTAATGAGATAGATAATGGTATCACAAAGTAGGCTTTGAAAGTTTAGGTGGGAACTCTAGTTATTGTGGAAGAAAGGGAGGGTTAATCTTCTCCCCTGGTCTCAAGATCCTTATATGGCTAATGATTTTTCTCTCTGATATCATTAGGGTTTTTGGTTTCTATGGAGGTTCTTTATACTATAGATATTGAATTTTTAATATCAAGGTCCCCTTAGCTTTGGGTGGACATATTTAGTGAGTATTATGATGTTATATTTTATGTATATCTCTAACATTTTGGTTTATTTTGGGGGCAAAAGTGGTGTGGGGTACTTTGTGGTAGCCTAGGGTTTTTTTTTGTTACGATGCTAAGTAGATTAATAGTTTTGGGTTTTATTTAGGATATATATCTATGAGTTTTTCCTTGATTTAATGCATCTGAGCATGTATGTTTGTATGTGGGTGTGTGTACACACACACGTGTATATGCATATGTGTGTACACACACACCCATATATTTATACACACATATATACATGTGCATGTGTGTGTGTGTACACACACACAGACACAAGTGTTACAGATATACTCTCTCTCTCTCTCTCTCTCTCTCTCTCTCTCTCTCTCTCCAGTTTGGCTATATGTTCGATATTTTCAAAATTATTCAAGGATAGGTTTATTCTTATTGATATCTTCCAGTGGTTTCCAATATTTTACTCGATATTTCCAATAGTTTCTTTATGGACCCTCGATGATATATTCTGTGAAGGAATATTTGCAAGATTGATATGTATGTATGTATGTATGTGTGTGTGTATACATATATTTATATTCTATTGATATCTCCGTGCTGGTTTCCAATATTTTACTCGATATTTCCAATAGTTTCTTTATGGACCCTCGATGATATATTCTGTGAAGGAATTTTGTAAAAGATTGATATATGTATGTATGTATGTATATGTGTGTGTATAAGCATATATTTATATGTATATGTATATGTATTCCATGTGTGTGTATGTGTGTGTGTGTGTGTGTGTGTGTGTGTGTGTGTGTGTGTGTGTGTGTGTGTTTGTAGGAAACCCTTGGGTACTTCCCCTCATTCCAATGATGTTCCATGCATTCTTTATGTGTATATATATGTCTATATATACACAATAGCCATGACTAATGTAATCTTGTATATATATATATATATATATATATATATATATATATAGAAAGAGAGAGAGAGAGAGAGAGAGGAGAGAGAGAGAGAGAGTACATTTAATCACACTCTTTATTAAGTGCTTTGAGGTTGAGATGATACATTCCAAACATTTAATCCTAATGGGATAACTCAAATGGTTGAGTGCTTTCTGAGAACTATCTGCAGGCATTAAAGTTGATTCCCTAGGGCTGGATAATTTCTACATGCCTCACTTGATGTCTCTGTCTAATTAGGAATGTAATCAATGCCGACGCATTTACACAGGGTATCATCCATGAATGAAGAGAATGCTTGATAATTTCCTTGCAAGGACTTCCTTGGAAAAAATAAATCACAGTAAGTTGTACCTTAGACCCATATGTTTCACAAGACTGAACTTGCATAAATATTGCAATTGTGTGATATGAAACTAGGGATGTTTTCAATCTCTTATTCACAATTTAACAATGATGTTGAGTATAACAACTATGAAAAGGATTAATCTATGATTCATAAGTTGACTCATGATGTTGGTAAATCAATTGTAGGGAGAAAGAAAGAAATAAGAAAAATGTTTGTTACTGTGGTTGGCGTCAACATTGCACCCATTCTAATTTTTTGAGATGAAAATTGCATGTTTTCCCATCCAATAGTATTCCTTCTTCTGTAGACAAAATCAAACGGGTTGGATAGTTGGTTAGTTTTTCACCCATGGAGTGTCATTCTACTAACACAAGAAAGGTTCTCTACAACTTAGATGAGGGAGATGTCCACGTGCATGCGTGTAAAAGGATAATAAAGGGAAAAGTACACCAAGGTCCTATTTTATAATTACTATAGAAAAAAAGAGAGTATTATTTATCTAATTATCATATTTAACCAACAAATATAAATAAAATAACATAAATTGATCTTAACCTTAGATCTATTATGCCCTGAGAGGGATCTATATTAAATTGCATAGATCTATATTAACCTAGCCATGCATTGAACACCAAGAAATAAAACCCTGGCAAAACATTTGGCTACTTAAAGACATGGGATTAAGATGATTCCATTCCTCTATGTTTTCTGCCTCATCTTATCATAATTTAAAATGGTTTGCAAATATTATATGAGAGTGAAAAAAATTTAAGGTTTACACCTCGTGTTTATATATATATTAGGAAACCCTTGGGCACTTCCCCCCATTCCAATGATGGTGCACAAGGTAAACCTTAGATTCTTCAAGGCATAAACAACGCCAGGTCAAAACAAGATAGAAAACCATTAAGGACAATGTGCTTCTGTGTGTACACGATTCATTATGTGTATATATATATATACACAATAACGATTAAAGTAATCGTAGATATATATACATATATATATATATATATATATATATATATATATATACAGAGTATAGAGAGAGAGAGAGAGAGAGAGAGAGAGAGAGAGAGAGAGAGAGAGAGAGAGACATTCATTATGTGTGGTATATATGTCTATATGCACACACGCATTAAAGTAATCGTATGTATATATATATATATATATATATATATATATAGAGAGAGAGAGAGAGAGAGAGAGAGAGAGAGAGAGAGAGAGAGAGAGAGAGAGAGAGAGAGAGAGAGAGAGAGAGAGAGGAGAGAGGACCTACACTCTTCTCTTTATTAAGTGCTTTGAGGTTGAGATGATACATTCCAAACATTTAATCCTAATGGGATAACTCAAATGGTTGAGTGCTTTGAGCATTATCTAGAGGTATTAAGGTTGATTCCCTAGGTTGGCTACCTCTGTTATGTGCCTCACTCGATGTATCTGTCTAATTAGGAATTGTAATCAATGCTGACGCATTTACATGGGGTATCATCCATGAATGCAGAGAATGCTTGATAATTTCCTTGCAAGGTCTTCCTTGGAAAAACAAATCTATGTAGCAAGTTGCACCTTAGACCCATATGTTTCACAAGACTGAACTTGCATAAATATTGCAATTGTATGATATGAAACTAAGGATGTTTTCAATCTCTTATTCACAAGTTAGCAATGATGTTGAGTATAACAACTATGAAAAGGATTAATCTATGATTCATAAGTTGACCATGATGTTGAGTATAACAATTAGGAAAAACAAAGAAAGAAGAAAAAATGTTTGTTACTTGTGGTTACAAACCAAAACAACATTGTGCCCATTCTAATTTTTTGAGATGAAAATTGCATGGTTTCTCATGCAATAGTATTCCTTCTTTTGTAGACAAAATCAAATGGGTTGGATAGTTGGCTAGTTTTTCACCCATGGAGTGTCATTCTACTAACACAAGAAAGGTGCTCTACAACTTAGATGAGGGAGATGTCCACGTGCATGCGTGTAAAAGGATAATAAAGGGAAAACAATACCAAGGTATTATTTTATAATTACTATAGAAAAAAAGAGAGTATTATTTATCTAATTATCATATTTAACCAAAAACTATAAATAAAATAGCATAAATTGACCTTAACCTTAGATCTATTATGCCCTGAGAGGGATCTATATTAACCTAGTCGTGCATTGAACACCAAGAAATAAAAAAAACCCTAGTGCAAACATTTGGCTACTTAAAAGTTATGGGATTAATATGGATCTATGCTATATTTTTCTTTTCATCTTATCATAATTAAAAATGGTTTGCAAATATTGTATGAGAGTGAAAAAAATTTGAGGTTTACACCTCGTGTTTTTTTTTTATCCCTATTGGTACTTCATAGATCTAGGTTAAGACGGATCTATGCTAGTTAAAATACATAGCATAGCTTGTAAATATCTATTGGAGAAACATAACAACATATTTTAATTTTTTTTCTATCCAGTTGGCAAGCATATGTTTTGAAAACTAGTTTTTCATTCCTCTAATATCATCATGGGATTTAAAAAAAAATGGGAACTAGTCTTTTCAAGGAAGTTAAACTAGAAAATATGGTTGACCTACCCTCACACACTTGAGTGAAGAATAATAGTTGTTGTTACCTTGCTAATTCCATTCAATAATCTACCCAAAGGCTACATTCATGGGGGCTTCACCTTGATAGCCAATATCTTGTCACGTTCATTCATAAAGGGGGTTTTTAAATTGTAAAAAACAAAGCCAATATATTGTAGGTATTTGGGGGGGATGTAGGGTATTTGGAGGTTTATAGGTATTTGGGGGTATGAAAAGGGATATATAGTAAAAATAGTGGTCTCTTTTATTGTAAATATGTATTGGGAGGGGGGTTCAACAAAAGGATTTTTTGAGGTATTTATCAATATCTAGTGAAATTAGGGGTATTCTTTAATATCCGACGAATTTAGTTATTTCACAGGTTCAATGAGTGAAGACCTAGTGGATACATCAACAATATTCAATATAGTTAATAGCCACAACCGACAAACTCCATGTAAGGGAGGATCATTCATGTCAGGGTTTTAACCTAGGACCTTGTCACACAACTACTCCAAGTTGTTGCTAGACAACAACTTGATGGATATCATCACGAGAATTTATAGTGAGAAACATATTTCACAAAATCGATTGAAACTTCTTGAATTGCAATCTGAACACTATATCATCCGAGGCTTAATGTGAAGGATAACTTATAAAATCCAGTGATCCAAGTGACAACAAATACCAATTCAATCCTCGTTAGAATGACTTGGATTCTCAAAAAGTTGAGTGGCCATTACTTATGAGTCAACCATAAATGGGTTGGAGGGAACATGTTCTCCCTATCAAATTTCATAAATAATCCAATCTAAATATTTAGGATGTTGTAATTTAAGTATTTGTAGTGTTGCAAAACGTTAAAGCTTAAGGCTAGGTTTGTAGAAGTTCATAGTTTATCTAGCAAGGCAATTTAAATGGTTTTTCAATATGGGTCTTGTTGGTTTCTACAAATCAAGGCATGTAAGTTTCACAATAGGAGGTTTGTAGATCCCACAACAGAAGCCTTGAGCATTCCTAGAATGAAAAGGTTGATGTATAGTACAATTGAAAGTTTGTAGGTGCCACAAAGAAAGCTTGTAGTTCATGATTATTTTTGCAAGAGTGTTGATGTTTTTGTACATGTCGAATTCGATGATTTTTCCTCAATACAAAGAATACTCTCTCCCGACCATACAATTCCGACAACATTTTCTTGAATGTGAGTGTAAGTTTTAAACCTTTGAAGTGAAACAATGCATACAAATTCTTAAAAAAATAGAATGAACAAAAATGGCATCCACACAATACACAAAGAGTTACAGTGGAAACCCTTAATCAAGAAAACCAACAAACCTTAGAGCCATACCTCTATCTTCTTCATTATATTAACTTCATCATTCACAATACAATATATATGTATTTCACAACATCCAAAACCCTAGTATGTTATCCATAAATTAGATCACAATTGTAATTCCTTAATTGGAATTAGATTACAATGGGTCGCAAAACTATTGGCCAAAAAAGGCCAAAAAGTGGACCAACCCCCTACCTCCCATGACCCCCCAATGCACTCGACACTTATGAACATCATTCGGGGATAGCCATGCAAATAATATAACACATGCAATATAGCCAAGCAAAGAATATAATACATTTCTCATATTGAGGTGGGGGGTTTACAAGACAAGAATATAATATTTTTGGGAAATATAAGATCCTACAAATTGTTTATTAAATCCAATGAATTTTGCATGTAACCAATAGAAGAGGGAAGTACAATATGGAAATAAATAACAATGACAATGGTAAGAATATTTGTTGAATTTGTGTTGTAAGTGCCATATGAGTGAAATTGTAAGTGCCAGATTGTGTTGAGCTCCTAGGCCTCGATGTTTCAATCACCATGGCATGGCGCTTACAAATTCACTCATATGGCACTTACAAATTCACTCATAGTGGTCCTAGTAACCCATGACACTCTTGAAACACCTTTATAGAAAAGATACAACAAAACCATAATATATGCATCATGCAACATAGGTGTTGATCCAGATTTATGAGCAGAACGAAATGAAACACAGATCTATAAAACTAACATAGATATACAGAGAACAATAATACAGATATAATGAAACTTAATTTTTATTCAATAAAAAAATCTGTTGAAACTATAAAATGCATAATGAAACAATCTTGCTCGAATGGTGGTAGCTAATCTCTAAGAAGAGATGTGGAGGCTACACACTTTTTCCTGAGCACATTACAATGAGGCCTCTAGGCCATTTTAGAATCAAGAAGTAATTAGAAAACTCTCTACATCCAAAAACATAACCCTTGGAGATGAAGCGCCAAAATTCATGTGGGCCTTGATGGCGTAAGTTGGTACATCAACTTCCTGAGGTCGTAATTTTTGCATATGATCTTTGTTTTAGGCGCACGATAGCCCATTGGAAAGGTCTATATGAGGAATACACATTTTTTCATTACAGTCTAAGTTTGACTATAGTGTGATTTTGGCAAGCCCAAAAAACATTTTTTAGGGCCTCAAAATGCCCTAGATGTTTAGGACCCGAAAAGCTAAAAACAAACTGCCAAGATGAAAATTGTATGTGAGCTAGTTGGAAAAGGTGGGTGGAAACCGATATCCACTTGGATCAATAATCCCCCCTTAGGAAGAAATTATCTCCATTGCATTGATTTCCCCCATCAGATGAGGAAATTTATGCTGAATCTAGCCCTGGGTGAGCCACTTGCCTTGGTGCAAAAGTTGCCCCGCTTTGACAACATGATAAATATGGAGATTTTGTTGGCGAGTACCCTTGGTTTGTGTGTCCACAATACGATTAGTGGATGCATGTTACATGCATTTAGGTTGAGATCTATCAGTTTTAATTTTTCTGCTATCTCTGATTTGTCCAATAATGGTGGAAAGTTTGGCTCAAGGAGGTCCACATTAAACACTGGGTGCAAGCCAAGGAAGGGGGGAATGTTGAGCTCAAAAGAATTGTCACCCACAAACTTGGTGATGGTGTAAGGTCCATAGCAGAGTGGATGATGAAGTTTCCAATGGGTTCATGTAAGGAATTATTTCTACAAATGCAGCCAAACTTTATTGCCCACCTAAAACGTGTGGGGCACCCGATGTTGAGCGTTGTTTATACTTGGCATTGGAATTCTGCAAAATATCCTGAACTTTTTGGAGGATATGTTGGATTCATTCAATGAACCAAGTGTCTTAGTTGGATTTAGTTTGAGGATGGGACGATTATGCATGTGTGGATGCAAGGGGTAGTGCAACATCCATGGGACCCAATGGTTGAAATCCCAACCCCAACTAAAAGGGGTTGTGGTCAGTTGAGATATGTATGGATTTTTTGTAACTGTGTGGAACATAGGGAAGAATCTCATCCCATATACATGTATTCTTGGAATTGTACATGTGCAATATGTGCACGATCATTTCGTTGATGAACTTGGTTTGGCCATCCATTTGGGGGCGGAAGGTCATGAATTTGGTAGCTTGGAGTCTAGCCATGACTATAGGCTCGACCAGAATGTGATAAGGAACTGGTTGTCATGATCTGAGATGATGTTTTGTGGTATCCCAAAATGTAACCACACTCATTCGAAGAATAACTTGGTAGTATCCTCCATTGTGATGCTCTTCTTGCAGGTGGACAGAATCGCCATCTTAGAAAATCGATCAAAAACCAGGAAAACATAGTCATTTCCCTGCTTAGTTGAAGGAATTCCTAACATGTAGTCCATCGAAATGGATTCCTAGGGCCTGTCGGGAGTAGTCAGAGGGGTGCACATGCCTTGCTTCTTAATGGTCAATTTGGTGATGGTGCAGGCCATGTAGGACCTAAAATACTTGTTGACATCCTATCGAAGTTCCAACCAATAGAAATTTTGTTGCAACACTTCCATTGTCTTCTCTACGTCGAACTGTCCTTCCACCCAACTGTAGTGAGATTCCAAAATCATTTTTTCTCACTCGCTTGATGGGATGCAGAGATGGCCCAGATGTCATAAGAACTCGTAATAAATATGGAAATTAGTGACAATTGTGTTTGTTCCCAACATATGCTAGGTAGTGGTGAAATTAGGATATGTCTCGTAGAGTAGGGGCCATCTAGAGGTCTCATCTCCACATGAGTGTAGCACCGTGGTTAGTGATGCAATTTGAGGTCGAATAAGATAGTCAATGACGTGGTCAGTTCTCCCTATCTTATACTTGATGTTGAGAAGGAATTGTTGCAAGTATGTGGAACACTTTTGATGGTGATCATTCTACAATTTTACATGTGTCTGCATGAACTACAAAGGCTTATGATCAGTGTGGATGATTGTATCCTTTCTAAGAATTTAATTCCTCCATTGGCAACAAGATTGTACAATGGATTACATTTCTTTTTCATAATTGGGGTACTTATAGACAATATATGATAGTGTCTCACTATGATAGGCCACGATATGTCCATGTTGAGTGAGAACTGTGCCCACAACATATTCTAAAGAATTTGTCTTAATCTCAAAAGTTTGTTGCAGGTCAGGTAATGAGAGCACCGGAGCTGAGCACAAGTGTTGCTTCAAATTGTCGAATGCTTTTTGTTGCAATTGGCCCAACATGAAATTTTCCTTACCACCCTTTTTCACTTGGCTAAGGGCCCATGCAATGTGGGAGAATCCCAACATGAACCCGTGACATAAATTGGCAAGGCCTAAGAATCTCTGAAGCTTAGTGAGTGTGGTCAGGGATGGCCAGTCACAGATGACTTGGATCTTGGTTGGATCGACATCCAACCTATGCTCATCAACAATGCATCCTAGGTATTGGACCATGTTCACGTCGAAGGAACTTTTTTCCAAATTTGCATATAGCTTGTGTTGTCGCGGAGTGTGTAGAACCTGTTGAATATGATGCAAGTGTTATGCCCAACTCCTGTTGAATATGCTACAAGTGTTATGCCCAACTCCTGTTGAATATGCTACAAGTGTTATGCCCAACTCTTGTTGAATATGAGGACTTCATCCAAATACACCACCATAAAAGAATTGGTGAAATTCCGCAATATATCATCCATCATCCTCATGAAATTTGTTGGGGCATTTATTAAGCCAAAGGGAATGACGAACAATTCAAAAAGACCTTCTTTGGATTTGAAGGTAGTCTTCCATACATCGGTCTGCTCTATTGGGACCTGGTGGTATCCAAACTTCACATCAATCTTACTGAAGTATTTATCCCCCTTGAGTTGGTCAAGGAGATCATCAATTCAGGGAACTGTGTATCAGTTCTTGACTGTGATTTTATTTAGGGACCAATAATCAATGCAGAGTCACCAGGTCGCGTCATTCTTCTGAACAAACACAATTGGGCTTCCACAAGGTGATGAGCTTGGTCAGATGTGCCTCTTTTCAAGAAAATCTTGGATCTAACGCTTGATTTCCTTGTTTCTTGACAGAGAGTAGCGATAGACTGACCCATTGGGTAGTGGTGCACTGGAGGTCAGATCGATTGAGTGCTTGACATGATAGTAGAGAGGTACCCCTATAGGTGAGGAGAAGATGTCTTTGTATTCTTCCATGACTTTATCCACTTGCTTCTGTTGCATGGAGAGACCTGTCACGGAAGCCATGTGATCTGAATTTTATGAGCAAAATGAAATGAATACATATTATTATCAAAATATGCTTAACACAAAATAACAGATATACAGCAAAATTAGATTCTATTCAATAAGGAAATAAGTTGAAACTGTAAAATGTAGCAGAAAGCAAGCTTGCTAGAATGGTGGTGCCGCATCTCTGAGAAGAGATGTGACGGTTGCACTCATTCGCCAGAAGATGAATACAATGAGGCTCTCAAGTCATTTTTACAATAAACGGCAATGTCAAAAACCCTAGACATCCAAAAACCTAACCTTAGGAGATGAAGGGCCAAAAGTCATGTGGGCTCCGTTTGGGAAAGTTAGTACATCAACTTCTCGGGGTCGTAATTTTGCATACGATCTTCATTTAGGCACACTATAGCTTGTTGGAAAGGTCTATCCGAGGAATACACATGTTTCCTGTGCCAAGCCCCATATATTTTGATTGTGGCGAGCCCAAAAAATGTTGTTTAGGACCTCAAAACAACCCAAAAAATCAAGGACCCAAAAACTAGTAAAAAACTATCGAACTGGAAAACTGCCAAAATAATACAGTTGGAATAGGTGGGAGGCCACCGACATCCATATGTATCAATCCTCCCCCCTTAGGAAGCAATTGTCTCCATTGCGTTGAGTGCCCCCATTAGATGAGTAAATTTTCGTTGAATTTGGCCCCGAGTGAGCCACTTGCCTTGGTGCAGGAGCTACCCTGCTTTGACAGCTTGATAAAGTTGGATCCTTTGTTGGCGAGTACCCTTGACTAGTTTGTCCAAAATCTGATCATTGGATGCTTTTTGTATGAAGTTGGGGTTGAGCTTTGTTGGTGTCAGTTTTTCTTCTTTCTCTGAGGTGTCTAATAATGGTGGGAAATAAGGTCGAAGGAGATCCACATTGAACACTGGGTGTAGGCCAAGGAAAGGAGGAATGTTGAGCTCAAAATCATTATCACCAACAACCTTGGTGATGGTGTACAACCCATAACAGAGTGGGTGAAGCTTTTGATGGGGTTCGGTAAGGCAATATTTCTGCAAATGCAACCAAACTTTGTCACCCACTTAAAACTTATGTGGCACCCGATGTTGATCATGGAATGCTTATACTTGTCATTCAACTTATGTAGGATATCCTGAACTTGTTGATGGATGTGCTAGATCTGCTCAATGAATCGGGTGCCTTTGTCAGCTTCATTTGGAGTAGGAGATGATTCGGCTGAGGTGACCGCAAGGGGTAGTGCAACATCTATGGGACACAATGGTTGGAATCCCAACCCCACCTGAAAGGGGTTGTGGTCGGTTGAGCTATGCAAGGCTTGTTTCTAGTTATGTTGTACATAGGGAAGAATCTCATCCCATGTGCGAGGGTGCTTGGAATTATACATGTGTAGGATATGCACGATCATTCGATTTACGACCTCGGTTTGGCCATCTGTTTGGGGGTGGAAGGTCATGGATTTGTTGTGCTTGGTGTCTAGTAGTGACCAGAGGCTCGACTAGAATGTGCTGAGAAATCGACTGTCCCGATATAAGACAAGGGTTTGTGGGATTCCAAAATGTACCCAGACTCGTTCAAAGAAGATCTTGGAAGCGGCCTCTGCTGTGATGCTCTTCTTGCAGGTGGCTAGAATCACCATATTAGAAAAGTGATCAACAACCACAAAGACACAGTCATTTCCCTGCTTGGTGGATAGGAGGCCCGACATGTAGTCCATGGAGATGGATTCCCATGGTTTGTTAGAAGTGGGAAGAGGGGTGTGAAAGCCCTGTTTCTTAGTGTTCAATTTGGAAATAGCACAGGCAGTGCAGATTCTAATATATTTGTTGACCTCCTATCGAAGTTTCGGCTGGTAGAAATGTTTATGCAACATTACCACTGTATTTTCAACGTCTAAGTGTCCTACCACCCAACTGTAGTGGGCTTCCCAGATTAGCTTCCCTGGCTCGCTCGATGGAACACAGATGTGGCCCAAACAACACAACAACCACTCTTGAATATGGAAATTAGTGACAATTGCGTTTGCGCCCAACATTTGGTAGGTGTTGGCAAAGTGTGGGTCTATCTCATAGATTTGGGGAAATCAAGAGGTCTCATGGTCGCAAGAGTCTAGCACCGTGGTGAGTGTCGTGATTGGCGGTCTGCTGACGAAATCATCAAAGCGGTTGGTGCTTCCTATTTTATACTTGATGTTGAGGTGGAACAGGGATGATTTTAAGGATGTAAATTTATATTAAAATGTAGAAACATGGGCTAATCTTACTAGTCCTTAATATGGAAAATGTAAAATTTTTAGCGATAGTTTTGTAAAAATATTCAAATTTCTAAGGATTTTATATACTTTCTATAAAATTTTGGCGATTTTTAAGGTAAAATAATTTTATTCTATGGAATTTGGG
>SNQJ01S0004039.1:378188-393715 GCA_010110895.2 Picea sitchensis | reverse complement strand
AATTCTTTTATCTTCTTCTATTTGAACCTTCAATTTTGTGATCATTTGTTCTAGTTCTTGAGTGTCTTTTTTCTTATCTAGTTTTGCTTGTAGTTTCTTGTTTTTCTTCTTTTCTCTTCTGATAACTTCTATGGAACTCATTATTTCTTCTCGAAAGTCAAATTCTGCCTCTTCAATTTCTTCTTCATATGCTTCTTCATATTCTTATTCAGAGTCTTATTTATCAGAGTCTTCTACTACCATGAATAGAACTCTCCATGTTTCACTATCACTGACTTCATCTTCATCTGATGATGAGATGTCTTCTTTGGTGCAAAAGTTTTTCTTGAAAAAATTCTTTGTAGTTCTTTTACCTTTATATGTTTGTCTGCCTTTTGAGTAACCTTCATCATTTATTTTTTTCTTATGAGGAAATTTGTTAGAAAAATGACCAATACCATCACAATTAAAACAAATTAAAGGAAGCTTACCTCTGTACCTACTGTTGGTTCCATTTTTTAGTCTTTTGACGAAGTTGGCCACTTCTTCATCATCTTCTGAGACGTCGTTGCGGATGTTATATTCTTCTTGTTCCTTTTGTTTTTGCTTTGATCTTTTGGATGCTTTGAAGGTTGCATCTTTTACATCTGGATTTTCCTGTTCAGTTCTCATCTCATATGCTGTAAAGATTCCATGCATTTAGTCCATGCTTATTGAGTTTATATCCGATCTTTCTTCTAGTGTTGATATCTTAGGGTTGAATCTCATAGGAAGAGATCTTAGTGCCTTTTGAACAATTACAGATTCTTCGATTTCTTCTCCCAATCCTATGATTGCATTCACTATTTCATCGACTCGTAAGAAGTAGGCTGTGATATCTTCATCTTCCTTCATTTTTAGTTGTTCGAACTAACCTCTATAAGTTTGACATGATTCTTCTCGATTTCTTCTCCCAATCCCATGATTGCATTCACTATTTTAATTTAATTGCAAGAAGTAGGTCAGATATCTTCATCTTCCTTCATTTTTAGTTGTTCAACTAACTCTATAAGTTTGAAGTTTTGCTATTTCTTTGACTTGAATCTCCTTCTTCATAAATATTTCAAGCTTGTCCCAAATCTCTTTAGCAGATTTACAATGTGCAACTTTTGGTGAATACTGTATCAATCGGTGACCATCAAAAGTGCATTTATGGCTTCGAAATTATTCTCACCGAGTTTCACCTCTCGTCATTTGTTGGTGGAACTCATGGTGTTGTGTATCCATATAAAAGTGATTACAACCTTAAATCACTGTGCATGTATATATATGCCTTCATCCTTATGCAATTCCTCCAAGTTTCACTACTTGAACCTCTTAGAAAATGAGTTACAGCAAAAATGACATACCTTGCTTAATCTCTCTAGCTTATTCTAGAGAGACACCTTGTAGAGAATGCCCCACACAACATTTCCATTTAAAATGATCCAAAATGTTAACCACAATACTAAATATTGTACACTAACCAACACATTTGGTCTCACCGAATTTGGATCTCATATGAAGAAGTTATGACATTTTTACCCACAAACACTCCACTTTTTACTAGTTTCGTGGATCACACAAACCCTATTTTCCAATGGAGTGTAACTCCCAAATAAAATGACCCACAATATGAAACTTGTTTTTTATAGATAATTGATATGTTTTCTCACTTTAATATCATTTTCACGGTCTGGACCATTATTATTATATACAAAGTTATAGTGAAATGGTGAGATGACCTGTAAATAACACATACCTTAGAAAGCACCATCAAAAGAATTTATCCCTTCCTTGCATTCTCGTCTTACTTTCTTCAATTCCTTCACTCTAATTTCCCTGGTTTATATATCCTTGGTTACCCCTTAATAACATATATATATTCACATGCTTAAGTTTGATCTAAAATGAGAGATCCTGCCTTATATTTTATATTCTCCAAGTAGCTCCTTTAAAAACATCTCTAGGTCACCTACCACTTTCCTTTATTTTAGGGTTGGGTCCACTTCAATTTATCTATTAAATTTATTATTGAAAGAATTTATTTTGCATTCACTTTGAATTATACAATCATCACTTCACTTTAATATTTTACCTTCTAAAACCTCTTAAACCACCTTGACTACTTTTAACTTTTTGGGGCCTCTAGAGACATATGAGGGTCCCTCCAACTTCGTAAGGCTATCCTCAAACCGCGAGGAGTTATGTGGTGCTCTACATACCAATGGAAATAAAATGAAAAGCACTATCCATCTAGGATATTTTCCCTAACAAAATCACTTTCCTCATCCCCATTATTCCACACCAAGCATGGGTTCTCTTACTCCACAAAGCCTCTTCCTTGGAGGGGATTTCACCATAAGGGGACCACTTTGACATCCATTTAATTTTTATCAACCATGAAAAACACACGAGTCATATTTACATCAAACGATATTGGGTCCATTACCCAAGCCTTTGTGCTATGTATTTCTTCAACGGTTGACATCAATGACAACCAACCTTAATCAACAATTATCCATGGCCATATTTGTCATGTATATTAATGAACCATGCTATCTTAGTGATTCATTTATTATAATATCTCTCTGTGATTTTGAACGGGATTAATATTTCCTCTATGGTTTTGAATGGAAATAATATTCTCTGTGGTTTTGAATGGAACATTACTTCAACAAGGGTTTTGAAATTAATATTTTCCCAGAATTATTTTGGCTTCTTCAAAGGGTTGGGCATGGACATCCTAAATGAGGTGAGTCACTTTTACTTTGATTCAATTTTAATTTTAAGTAAAGAGATTTCAACATGTTTTATTTATTTATTCATTTTAAGTTTCAAGTAAAAGTTGATTTGAGAGATAAAGTCAATCCATAATAATAATAATAATTGAGCACTCCACCACCTATTCCAAAATCCTACTTAACAAGGGGAGGCCCCAAAAATCACCCTAGAGATCCTTTACTTTTATATGGAATCAGAAAAAAGAGAAGAGAGAGATGCCAAACTAAATAGAGTTAGAAACATTAGAAAAGGAGTGAAGAAAGAGACGTAAAAACCCAAATAGAGCTAGAGGCAATGATTGATAAAAAAATTAAAGATACCATTCAAACTCAAATAGGAGGATAGATCTTAGGGTTCAAGAGTGAATTTCAGACAATGAAGGATAGAATTCAAGAAATGGAAAAAACATAAACAATCAACCCAAGAAGGAGGGGTTGAAGAAAATCACAACTTGAGAGATAGGATTAAAGAGCTAGAAGAAAATCCAACCAACAATTTTGACCCCGCACATGGAAAACAAATTGATATCAAACCCATCAAAGAGGAAATGAATAAGCTAATCAATTGGACCATGAGCGTAACAAAAGAGCCTTGAACCTCATAATTTTGGTATAAAAGAACAACAAGAGGGAGGAGACACTAGCAATAGTAAAGAAGAATTAAAATAAATCACAAATTGATACAACTTACCCATAGAAGCAATAGTCTAGGAAAAAATAATTGATCACAAATATAGGTTGATATGTGTCAAATTGTTTTAAATGACCATAAATATAGCATACCTAGTAAATCTCCAAGCTTAAAAGGGTCAAGAATATTTATAAATGAAGACCTCATTCCTCAAGACCAAGTTGAATTAAGGAAGGAAGTTCAAAAGGTAAAAGAAGCTGTGAAAGAAGGAAAATGGGAAACAATTAGAAATCTAAAAGCCATTGTTAGGGATAGAGACCAAGGATAATAATAATAGAATTTGGGACACTTGGGATCCTTTGTTGGAATTTTCATGGCTTTCCATGATGCAAAGGTCCCTGCGGATAAGTTGGATCCCGAAAGGATAATATTGATATTATTTGTTTAGTTCAAACTTGGGAGCATGAGGAGTCTAAGAACCCTAACATGGAAGGATTTGTCTTGTGGTCGGCATGGAACAAAACTCCACCGTGAGGTGTGGGATAAGAGGCATAGTTTGTTATATTAGAAAGCACATTTCTCCTCACATTCAACTCTTCATGATTTCACTTTAATCAATAATAACACATTTGATAGAAATTTCATACACCAATGCTAAGAAGATGTATATAGCAATTTGTTATTTTGTACCTATTAATTCACTTTTATAAGAAAATAACCTAGATAAAATTGTCCCTATAATAATTAAACAAGATATTTATAATTTGAAAATGAAGGTAATATCCTCCTTCTAGGAGACTTTTAATGCTAGGACCCAACCAAACAAGCTAATCTTTAAGTGATGATTCCAACCATAATCCTTATGGATAGATGAGGAAATTGTTTTATCTAATAGCTACAAAAAAGCTCTCAAGACCTAATTGAGAATTTGTTTGGTACTGAGTTGGTCAAGCTCGGTAGCCTCTTCAAGACCTAATAATTTGCAATGGAGTAATGAAGTGGCCAAACAAACCAAATGACATGTATTCATGGGATAGGTAGTAGTACAGTAGATTATGTGACATTTGATATCCCCGTTTCCAACCAAATAACAACTTTGACCTTTCAAATGACCACATGATCCCTACTCTGATCATAAACATTTAACTCTAACTCTAAAATTCTCCATCCATAGGAGCACCATTGAAGAGAATTCTGAGAATCAGCGAATTTTCACTTTGACAAAAGTAAAGTTGACATTTTCTTTAAAGGATTTAAATAGTAAATTAAAACTTAAACTTATAAGGACAACATTGAAGAACTCTATCTTAATTTTACATTCTTTATCATAGCAAGGGTTGGCTATTCTATTATTCCTTCGAGGTGTCCCATAAAAGAATAATAGAACAACCAACCCTCTTGGTATGATAAAGAATGTAAAATTTCTAGGAAATCCATTAGATGCTTCTAATGATTCTTTAAAACCTCTATAAGATCAATATGTACAAAGCCCCAATTAAAAGGAAAAGATACCATCAATAAAAAGGTAAGAGCAACTTTCACAACCATACAAGTTGATCCTAAGAAGTTTTGGAACCAAATTCTAAAATCCAATACTAAAGAAAATAATAGATTCCCTTTAACGGACCTGAATTCCTACCTTAAAAATCTTTACAAGTTCCCTAATGCTATGGACAACATTCCTATATTGTCCTACAATAGGAAGAAGTTTTTCTTTAGATGACATAGAATTCGGGGTTAAGCAACTCAAATGGGAAAGCTATGATTACTGAAGGCTACCACTAAAAATTTAAAATCGGAGAGTCTATCCTTATCCCCTCACATACACAAGCTCCTCAATTTAGTAGTCAAACATGGATTCCCTAAACCCTAGAATCAAAGCCCCATTGTTCCTATTTTAAAACGGGATAAAAACATTCCCTCTAATTATAGGACCATTATGATTAGCCCGATTTTAGCCAAGCTTTATGGAATTATTTTGGAAAAGAAGATTAGCATTTGGCTAGAAAGTCACGGTAAAAGAGCTAAAGGCCAAGCCGAGTTTAGGAGACATCATTCAACTGTGGACCATCTTGTTACCTTTAGGATCATTGCAGAGGATTTTTGCAATACTAAAACCAATTTTTTTTGTTGTTTTGTGGACTTTAGAAAATCTTTTGACATGGTTCCTAGGAAAAACCTTTGGAATAGGTTGGAAGAGATAAAAGTGTCTCTCGAGTTGAGGGTTGTTGCAATAAGGATGTATGAGAACGTTATTGCTAAGTTTAAAAACAATGAGGGCTGGTCAAAAGAGATTAACTGCAATATCGAAGTCAAACAAGGTTGTCCCTTGTCCCCTACCCTTTTTGGCATATACATTGATAAGTTAGAAGAATGCTTGGAAAAACCAAGTTGTGTCAGACCTACTCTCATTGGTATAGTCATCAATCTTCTTCTTTATGCCGATGATATTTTTCTTATGGAAAGGAGTCCCCATGATCTTGAAAACCAACTAAGTATCCTCAAGTACTTTTGCTCCAATAAGGGTATGACTGTTAATATTGATAAGACTAAGGTCATGATTATTAAATCCAATAATATCCCTTATGATACCTTTGTATATGACAACAATAACTTGGAGGAATTGACTTCATACAAATATCTTGGAATTGATATTGACCACAAGCTCAATTGGAATTATAGCATTGAGAAAAGGATTATTGGGGGATGGAAAGCTTATTATGGGCTTGAAAACAATTGTAAATCAGCTGATCTTTGGAGTTGGGATAAGAAGAAACTCCTCTTTGAGACTCTTGTTACACATGTTATTCTTTATGGATGTGAAGCCTGGGGATGTAGTATCTCTCATGAATCCTAAAGAAATATAGATAAAATACAAAATAATTTTATAACCTATAATCTCAAAATTAAAGGAAATATGCCCTATCCCATCCTCCTCGTAGAAACAAGCATCTTCCCCATTGAGAGCATGGCTATGACTAGATACCTAATGTATAAGAACAAGTTAAACAACATGGAAGACAAGAGGCTACCTAAAATTTCTTCAAAAACAAGTCATAACCACCATCGACTCAAGCGAGGATGGCATAAAGGTGCCTGGTCTTGGCTAAACTATTGGGGAATCATGGAAGAAACCATTTTGTATAATAAAGATACTATTAAAAAAAATGTCAAATCAAAATTTAAGGAAAAAATGTGGTGTGATAAAGAGTTAGAGAAAAAAAGAAAACTAAGGTATTATAAAGATGTAATCAACCCTAATCTAGAAGATCAAAATTATCTATCTATTTTGCCAAGTGTAAAGAAAAAAATAAGCATTGCTAAGATAAGAAAAAATTCTCACGAGCTCCATAGTGAAACTGGGTGTTGGTCAATTCCTAAAACGCCATGGGATGAAAGAGTGTGTCACCTTTGTGACACTAAGAAGGTTGAAGATGAAAAGAACTTTCTCTTATATTGTCCAGCCTATACCCATATTAGATCTCATTTTCAAAATAATGATCACTCTACCAACCTTCCTAACCTCTTAACTCAACAAAAGTATGGTGATCTTGGAAAGCTTCTCTTAATGCTTTTCGAGCACAGAAACAAAATTATAAATAATCACAAGTAATCACTTACTGTCTTAAGGTCCGATAGACCAATTAGGTCTTAGTGGACATCAATCCTCATCATCATCATATTATCACCATATGCTTGCTTTGCTTGTTTGTTGACAACTTGTTGTAGGTATAAAGCTTTGGGTCAAAGTGCTCAATGGTGGACGTCATCGAACATCTGGACGAGGTAGGCCTCTTTCTTATCTCACTTGCATATTGGTTTATATAGCATGTTGTTGGGATAGAGTTGATTTCTACAGTCACATCTGTGTGTTCTGGTTTACCCTAGCCATAGAGAGTTTTTCCCTCATAACAGAATTGGTGACCATACTGGTGATTGATCTTCTTTCTTAGGGTTTGGAGTACTTTTCTCCTTAGATTTCTCTCATTTCTATTGTGGTTCTTGTCGTAACATTGCTTGGAAATTCTTGTTCACTCTGGGTCTGAGTTTTCATCCTTTCTCCCTTTCCTAGCCTTGTTTTGAAGCATATACATGCATTTTTCCTTGACAGACGCGTACATATGTTGGTTGTCTCACTGCAAGATGCGTATATACGCTCTGTTTTCCTAAACAGGCATGTACATCAATTTTCCTTGCTTTTTTTTTGGTTCTGGTGGTTGTTGGGTGGGATTTTATGTTTCCTGATCCTTCTTAGGTCTCTGTAGTGCCTGTTGAGTGCTTGTGGGATGACAGGAAACCCTCTTTTGGTTGAATTTCTGGGCGGAGTCTTTCTCATCATCTTTTCATTTTTTATTGTCCTTGTACATTGGGTTGGGTGTTTTGCTACTTGGTATCCTGCTTGAGTTATCTTTTTCTATACATAGTAGGATTATATATCAAGTTAATTTTCATTCCATGCATTTTCAATTTTGTTAAGTTGAAAATACAAAAAAAAATAGGCACTTTTCATTGCTTGGCATTTTTGTCTTTTGGTGTCTTTTTCATTAGCTTAGTGCATATAGTGAAAGATTGCATTTTACTTCAAAATTGCAGAGTTGAATTCAAAAATTGCATTGTTTTTTAGAAGCATATCATTCATTGAAAGTTAAAGTTAGGACTTTGCATTATTTTCATATTTACTTTTTTTGCAGAGTCATAACACCATGAGTTTCACTACCATACATTTTTGAGTAATCACAACCATTAAAATTAACGCTATAATTTAAATTTGATTAGTCACGATTTTATTTTCTAGGGTGCAAAAACTAGCTTAGGATTTAGTGCCTTGGAAGAGGATTTTGTGAGTAAACTTCTCCAAGGCAATTAAATCAACATATGTGTCTAAGAAAAGAAGTGGATAAATCCAGTGTATAATTGGTAATATCAGGAGGCTCTACTCACACCGCAGTTAATCACGAGGTCGCATGAGGTTGGTTGAAGGGATATCCCCCCGATACCTTCTTAGCATCAGAGATATTTCTAGGGATCTATTCGTATATGGGGATCTTGCTAGTTCCTTTACCTCTGTGAGAGGCGATACTTTCAAGGTTTCAAGATTTGTTGCCCTGCCCATACGGTGGACCTGACTTATGATTGCTTGCTTGTGCATCGGTTATACATTGGTTTTTTAGTTGCTCGACTTAGGTGCCACATAGGTTACTTGCAGGGGTTATTTTGCAGGTACCCTGGGTCAGATAAGGGTCATACAACACATATCCTTTATGGAGGATTACCTCTCTGAGGGGATCTAAACGACTGGTTGTTAAGCCCACGAGAGCCCTTATAAATGATTATGTTACCTCTGATATTTAGCAGGGAGCCTCAGGCCCCTCTTAGGTGAGACATACCTTCTTTAGGGAGGGAGGCCACTCAGCCACTTTACCATGTTTGCATGCATATTGGTCGTTTGACTTTTGGTGTGCTCTTTGACTACTAGTTGACCTTAGAAGTCTATACTGAGTTTTCATTATCATGGATAGTAGAGTTCCTGTTGCTCCCTCGTTCACCACTGCCTACCCCATGATGCCTACTCATTTCATGGGGATGAACCCTTCCACTTTTTATAATGGTATGCAGAACTATGATACTCAGTCCGCGCCTTCGGCCTCTATCCATTTTTTTGTTGATATGCCTTCACCCCTGCAATCCTCTCCCTGGTCCACTTATATGAATCCTAGCATTGGATCTCGGGGAGCCATGGCCCCGATGTTGAATTCTTCATTCGATATGAGTCATGTACCTCAACCAACTCTCACTCTGGGAGGTTGGAACCTCCCCTCTTACAAATCCAATCCTAGCTATGCTCTATCAGGAGCTAACGCTCAGATGGGTGCGTATTCTACTTATTACACCCCATCTATACATCCTTCATCTTCCATATTGGTTCCTTCGAATACTTTTCCCATGACCGGTCCTCATGTACCCCTGGGTATTTCATACGAGGAGAACCAATTTCACGGTTCAGGCTACCCTCTTTATGGAACCCCTTCACAAGGGGGAAACATATATCCTCACTCAAATAATTCTTATCATACCTCTGTCTCTTCGCAAACTTCAGTGATGATTCCCATACAAGCCTCTTTGGACCAATTCGGCGGCGGATACTACCCTTCCGGACAGGGAAAGGGGGTAAACTAGGATCCTTCCTGGCCTGCAATGTTCCAAATCCAATATTTCCCTAGACCTTGGTATCAAATGCCACAACTCACCGCTAGTCCAATCACTATCAGGCATATTGGAGCTCCATCACCAACCTCTGCCAGTCATGTTGGAGATGGGTCGACAACCTCTGCAATTCATGTTGACAACCTGCACCCAACCTTTGCCAATCATGTTGGGGGTATCACTCTATTCACCATGAGTCTTATCAATGTCACATATCCAACCTCTGTACATCATGTAGGAGATGACTCTCTCGCCTCTTCCTGTATCGTTGAAATCATGTCACCATCCGTTGTGAATAATGTTGGGGGCATTGAGAAGACTTGCAAAGGATATCACCTTACTCGGTTGTGTCCATCTATGACTGAGATACCAGAAGCATGGGGCTCACCCAAGGGCCCTTCAAATTCTGAGACATTTGTGTTTTCCCCACACCCTATTTCTCCTTTGATTGACATGGTGGTAACGTCGTTGCAATCCTCTCCTGACCTCACCTGTTTTGTCGAGGGTGACGTGTCCCCTATCCCTGTTATCATCCATGCTCTTCAACCTAGTATTGAATAAGCAGTCGTACCAGTGCAATCTATGGTCAATCCTCCTCTTCTTGTAGAGGGTGATTCATCTTTCAACCATGTCGTCAGCATTCTTGATCCTGCACCTTCGAAACGAGAGAGGTTTTTTCTCTCTCTGATTAATCTCCCTCCAAGTCCTGAGGAATTTCCCTTCGATTTGGATGGCCTCATGGGGTATCCAATGCCCCCACCCATGTCTTTCCCAATGAGAGGCATTATCTGATCCATCATAGAGACTATATCCTTCATTAGTGCTTTATCTTCCTTGACTTGGAGAGATTTGGGTTCTCCCAAGATTATGTCAGCTATTCATAAGATAGTGACATTCCACAGAAGTCCAGAACGGGAGCCTTGGCCTCCCCCAAGACTTGCCACCTAGAATATCCTGAGTGAATCCTAGTTAATCTCTTTTCCAACTCATCTAAAAAGTGAAAAGATTGTCGAGTGATTTTTCCCTTTCACACTCGTTAAATTGGACATGAAATGTAGTGAGTCTTAGCTAAGCTCTTTTTCGACTCATTTTCAAAAGGAGAAAAGATTGTTGATTGAAATTGTCTCTTTCACACTTGTAAATTGGATTTGAAAAGACGTCTATTTGGCACAAGTTTACCCATTTTCACACCAAGTAGACTAAAAGACATTAAAAAGGAAATTTTTTGGCGTCAAGTTGTGATTTCATCTCATGCCCTTGCTTACAGTATTGAGCCTATAGCTAGTTCTCACTTTGCGTTATAAACTGTTTGCCTCAGTAGTTTTTGCATCCTCAACCAAGCAGAGCCTTGTTTTTATCCTTCGCAATTTGACACCCTATACCTAGGAGGGAACATTCCCCTGAGTTTCCATCTCCCGCATGCATCTCCTTGCATTGAGCATAGGTATGTTCCACTGGTGGAACTATTTTTGCTTATTTGCGACACTCGTTTCCTCCTCTGTATCATAGCATTCATTTTTCTATGAAAAAACAAAAAAAGGACAGGTGGGAAGGGAGTGTTATCTTATGTTGGAAGTAGTTGTGTCACCTTTGAACATAGCACAAAGTTATTGAGTCCATTCATCATCATAATTTTCGGATTAGCATGGCCTTAGGAAGATGAGCTCATTACAAAGTCTTCGCTACTGACTGGTTACTTTTCCAGTCCCTATAGAGAATTTCATTGATGCCTCATGCATATTATGGTTTCATCATTAGGTCTATGATGTTGGAGTCCTCCATATGTCTCATGCTCTTGTTCAAAGTAAGTCTATCAACCTATGTTGGCCACTCCTCAGAACTCTTGACTTTGCATGTCGTCAATACCCTTAGTTTTTCTCAAAGTCACATGATATTATAGTCCTATCATGCACCCTGGCCCTACTTTCATCATTGGTAGGTAACCTTGAACCCAGCAGTCGACATTTCATCATTGGTCATTGACTGGGTGGTTTCCCTTGTGTTTGATGGAAAGACATATATTTACACATTGGGATTCATGTAATGTCTTGGATTCCATTAGCCTTATTGGTGGTTTCCTCGCCTTTGTCAGTAGTTTTCATCATTGGATACTATTCAGAGGGTCTTTTTCATGTACCTATTTCACTTGGCATGCACGAAATATGCACAGGGTCATTGGTTCGTCAACATGTTCTTCGTCTGATTTCCACCAGATCATTAAGCTCCTACTTTATACCTCGTGTTGACTGATGAGATATGCCTTAATTATCTCCTTTCAGCGGGTCTCCTTCCATCAAATTCAGCTCATCTATTCTGGAAACGGGACCTAGAGTCATATGAGTGCCTTGAGGCTTGCAGTCATTAGTGGTAGGTTCTCTCGCCATCGACAGTTGGGAATACATCAATGTCTCATGATCGACGGATTCTTCAGGTGCTTGACACCAGCTCCTTTATTCACACTTGTAAGAATGTACTCAGTGCCTTGATACCTACTTTCATTATTGGTAGGTTGTCTCGCATTTGTTAACGGTATACCTCAATGATCGATAATCAAACGATGTCTCATTGTGTTTGGCCTCAAATCCATTATTCACATGATGTAGACTTGCACTCTTAGCAGATTGTGTAGAAGACTTGAAGACATCACTATGTGGCCGCAGCTTTCCTGAGTTGTTTCTTCCTTTTCATTGGACTAATACCTATATGACTTCATTGATCATGAGAGATCAGATTTACTCCATTGTTTACATATATCTTCATATTGGTTTTGAGACTAGTTCTACTTGGCCTTGTTCATGACTATGACATCTTTTGGCATGTAACCGCATTTGTATTTGCCTATTCATGGCCACAGACACTTGTTTGTTATATTTTTCACATGGATCTGCAGTGTAATTTTATTGGCATCCATGTATGCAAAGTCAGTACAGAATGTAATGAGCAACGAGTTCGTCCAGTTGGTCCCCTACCACTCTACTTTTGGGTTTTTTATAATGTATTTCGGCCATCGTAGATACTCCTCTGACCTCACACACTATGGGGCATCTGTTATAGCAAGATTTGCCTCACCCTATGCAATATTACATAGAGGGCCTTTTTCCATTTCCCTATGCATACTTATCATCCATGTTTGATAAATCCAGAGCTAAAAATACATAGTTTTCCACATGTACGCACCTTGGCTACTATACAACATGCGTATACACAAGATTCTCCACTAAAGCTCGCGTACATCGAGATTTGTGCCAAAAAAAGAAAATTAAATGTCGGGTTTCCATGTCACAACAGGAGATCTCTGATCCTTGGCCTTCCATATACTGGAAACGTTCCAACTCGGCCCTTCAGTTCCATTTGAAAGCTATAAATGGGTCAATTCCGAGCTATGGAAAAGAGGAGAAAGAATTCAACTTTGAAAGAAAAGTTATTCTAGAGAAATTATTACTTCATATTGAGTCTCCATCCCTTTGTCCTTTAATTCTGAACACAGTGTTCATCCCCCAAGCTCTTCCCTTATTGATGGAGAACCTCATTGGCTCCCTTCTATGAGATTTCCTTTGGTGGAGGATTGAAGTGTTGGAGGCACAGCTGGAAGGAACTTGGTTTCTCAATTTTGAATCATGTCGACATGGAAGTCTATAATGTTTTCACTTCCACTGATCATTTATTAATAGAAATACTCATTTCCCGTCCAATTGATATCTTGCAAATATATGAGTTATTATCCATGGGCGTATTTTTCATGTATATTAATGGATTATGATATCTAATGTGCTAACCTTTTATATTATCACCATATGCTTGCTTTGCTTGTTTGTTGAGAACTTGTTGCAAGAATAAAGCTTTGGGTCAAAGTACTCAATGGTGGGCATAATCGAACATCTGGACGAGGGAGGCCTCTTTCTTATCTCGCTTGCATATTAGTTTATATAGCATGTTGTTGGGACAGAGTTGATTTCTACAGTCACATCCGTCTGATGTGGTTTACCCTAGCCATAGAGATTTTTTCCCTCGTAACATGTATCCTGTAGCAACTGATTTCCAAATATCATATCCATGTGCCTCCAAAAATAATTATGTCCTTCTACTCCATATCTCATGCGTTAAACCATTCTAACCATTAAATAGTGGTACTCCATTCTTAGAATAATCCATGATCTCCTTCCAATGATTAAATTGTTTCCTAAAGGAACCTTCTTTGATACCAATTGTTAGATTACTGAGATGGGGGGTTGAATCAGTGATGAGAAATTATACCAATTATTAATCCTTTAAACCACAATGTATATTATTTTACTTATTCAACCATGTTCATCATCAATATCTTACTTTATCATAAGAATTAACATTCATCAGTGCATAATAAATAATAACAAACACATCCACACAATGCACAATACACCAATATTTATGTGGAAACCCAATGTGGGAGAAAACCACAGAATGATTTTCTTATATGTCAAGAATTACATTCAAGGAAGAACCAACTTCCAATTCTCCATCTACAACTCGAAGGAGGCTTTGACCCCCCTATTTTCTCAGGCTACAACCTAAGGGAATCTCCAACTCCCCAATTATCTAGATACAACTAGAAGGAGGCTACAACCCCCTAGGTTCTCCGGCTACAACTGGAAGGTGGCTACAACCACCTATCCTTTCCCCATCCAACTGCCCTAAAATATAAGTAGAATGATGGAACCACTATCACATTATCACTATGAAATATATTGTTGTAAACATGTACCAATATGTGCCACTGACCTGTAATCAACCTGTGCCACTGTCCTGTAACCAACCTGTACTTATGCCTTGCCTGTACCAAAAAAACTAAATATGCCAACAACATGTACCAATACTCTCCTCAATATAATAGATTTGATAACATAGATATCATACCCAAAATCACAATAATATCACTCAAACCATGTGCCAACAATGCACATCAATCATGTACATCAACCATGTACATAAACACTATATTAAGATAACCAACAACATGTACCAATCATGTATCAACAACAAACCAAAATATGCCTCAACAAGATGTATCAATATCACCATGTACTTCAAGTATGTATCTCATCCATGTACCCAATCATATACCTCTACCATATACCAATAACATACACCAAGATAACGAACAAGATACCTCTAGCCATACACCACACTCTCCATAAATAAAATACCATAAATCCTCACATCAACCATGTGCCACAACCTCACTGTTATACATCCTCTATCTGTACCAATAACTTCAGCAACATACCTCAACCAAAATCCCTCAAACATGAACCAATATTAAACTTCAGTAGATCTACCTCAGATCAACTCTATAGCAAGCCCTAAACTTCCAAGACGGATTCCAACGGATTTAAAAGGCAAACCCTCAACCAGATTCATAGATTCAACACTACACATATGAAAACCATACCTTTTTCTTCTTGTAGCGTTCTGTTGTTGTGGTTTCATGACATGATTCTACTGTCGCAAATCTGCTATCGTGATTTTTTTGCCGCACTTTTTTTGTCGTGGTTTTCCTGTCGCTATTTTTCTGTCGTGATTTTTCTGCCACGATTTTTTTGCCGCACTTTTTCATTGGCTATTTTTTTGCTACTCTTTTTCTGCCGCACTTTTCCTGCCGCGATTTTTCTTCCGCACTTTTTCTGCCGTAATTTTCCTGTCACAATTTTTCTGCCGCAATTTTTCTGCCACACTTTTTCTCTATCAATAATACCTTCCCAAATAACCTTTCACAAAATAGATATTCAATAGGTGCTAATGGGAGAGCCTCTCTCTCTTATTTATGCTTCCTGTTGGACACACCTACCACACTTAGAGGGGGGGTGAATGAGTGTGGGGCTCTTTTTCCCAAAACTTCCCTCTTGCACAAAAACTCATCAATTAGCATTCAACAT
>SNQJ01S0004039.1:348779-378178 GCA_010110895.2 Picea sitchensis | reverse complement strand
GTTGATGAGTTGGCGCACATACATGAGGTGTATAGTTGATGATGTTGGTACATATTGATGAGTCATAGTTGATGAGTAGTTGACACATGATTGGTACATACTTGGTACATGGTTGGATTCACTTGTTTATGGTACAGGTTGATGACAGGTTGGTGCATGGTTGATGCACTTGTTTATGGTACATGTTGATTACAGGTTGAGGTACAGGTTGATGCATGGTTGCTGCATGGTTCAGATTTATTGGTACAGGTTTACAGTGGTATATCTCACAGTGATAGTTTGACAGTGGTTCCATCATTCTACTTCTAATTTAGGGTGGTAGGACGGGGCAAGGACAGATGGTTGTAGCCGGAGAACATTGGGGGTTGTTGCCTCCTTCTGGTTGTAGCCTGAGAAACTAGGGGGTTGGAGCCTCCTTCCAGTTGCAGCTGGAAAACAAAGGAAGTTGGTGCTTCCAATGAATGTAATTCTTCAAGACATATAAGAAAAAACATTCCGTGGTTTTCTCCCAATTTGGGTTTCCACGTAAAACACTGGTGTACTGTGTATGCGTGTGATTGTTTATTTCTTACTGCTCATTATTGGATAATAATTATACATTGATATAAAATTTGAAGAAAAAGGATTATAATTACGCTATTACTGATTCACCCCCCCTCTCAGTAATCCAACAATAATAACTCATATATTTGCAAGATATCAATTGGACGGGAAAGGAGTATTTCTATTAATAAATGATCAGCAGAAGTGTTGGCACAGGGGAAGACCCAAGGTTCAATATACAACAACACACCAAAAAAACCCTAACTATCAGCCCTTTTGGTAACACCTGCGAAGTAGATGAAGTCTCACCTGAGGTAGAGGCAGGGTTGGTTGCATGACTCCAGTATCTGCAACCTTAGCTGGGACACATATATGTGATTGTAACACCTTGACAAAAAAATTAGCAATATAGTTCATCAATGTTTAACCAATATCTACTTCCTAGGTAAAACCCTAATTACAAAGCATCGCAGTATTCAACCAGATATAACATCTAGAAACACTTAGCATGACGAAATAGATCAGATCTAGCAGATTCAAGAACTAAGCACATTCACACATGTTAGATCCAACATTTACTCTCACTATTAAGCACAAAGCAACAACATATCTACCTATCATTCATCTATATCAAAGCACTAAGCAAGTAAATACATAAACACATCAATGCATCGCACAAAGAATTAACAACACAGGATGTACGTGGTTCACGCTCACCCTGGGGCTATGTCCACCAACTCTTCATCCTCTTTATTATCTTTCTTCAATCTTCTTACATGCACAGAGACTTCAAATCAAATTCGCAGAGGATAGGAGATCTACGCACTCTTCGCTAGATCTTACTTCCCAAAGCTAGGTTACAACACAAAGCCTACATATAGTCCCTTACAGCCACTTGCACTCAGCCTTGCAAACATACAAAAATCACTTACAACTGTTACTTGCACTCAGAATCACGTACAACTGACTTGTCATTCGCACTTATCCATTCATACTCACTGCATTGCCTAACATCTATTTATACATCAAAAAATTGGGCCTAAAGATGGGTAAACCCATGGCCCAACATCCCCATACCCGTTACATAATCCCAAATCCAAAAAATACCTAAAAGGGGGCCAAGATCCCGCGATATCCTCTTCATCTTGTGCTCCTCCTTCGACAGCCTGTTGAAGTTCCAAAAATATGTCAAACATGACCAAGGATCATCAAAACTTGGTCAAGGGACAACATGCCCCCAACACTCACCTATGACTCGTCCTGAGTCACTCTGATCTGGATAATTCTGGCTCAAAAGCCTCGAACTTGGCTCGAGATGTTTCGACTTTTTTCTGTGCCATGGCCTCCTGTTTAGTGAACTCTTGGATAACAACTTCGTTGACAGGTCCCTCTAGGCGTTGTTCTGATGCAGTGATGACTTGTTCTAGTTCTTCTCCCCGGCCTTCGATCTCTACAAACTGTTGGCAAGCCTCATCTTGTATAGGTTGGAGCCTCTGAGTCACTTCCATGACTTTTCTCTGAATGGTGTGGACCTGTTGTTTAAAAGTGCACCGTTCTTGGGATCACTTCATTCTTTCAACAACTGACAGGGGCTTCAACTGCACTTGTATTGTTTCTGCTTGATACTTCACCTCTTGGAGTTGTGACTCTAGTGTAGTGTCCCCAAGGCTGAGCCCCGTAGTGAACCATGTTCTGAAAAGAATTGTAATTATGATTTATAGGCTGGTGAGGTGAGTTATTATAAGCTGGAGGCTTATGTGTTATTAGGCCAGGGAGCCTAAGTGTTGAAGGCCAGGAGCCTGCTGTTGTATATGTAATCGCACAGAACAATTAATACAATATAAACACCGCCAGGTGCAGACCGACCACATTGAATGAGTGAAGGGGGACTAAGCATCCATAGAGTGGGCAAGGAATTAGGGGCTGGAAGGTGGAAAAAGTGGCTAAGTGTTGAGCCTGGGGGGCTTAAGCCTGGGAATAATATTTTATTATTATTCCAAAAGAACATGTGCCATTTATGTTTTATCCTAAGTTCCTAACCATGAGAAAGGTAATGCATGCCGAGGAATGCATGCAGTTTCAAGGGTGACAAGTGTCCACCCTAATGCATGCAAATAAAACAGACGAGGTAAGCCGTGAAGGATCTCGCTCCTCCATTCCACCCAACCGTCTGAACATGAACGGTCTGACCTCTGCAAGAGTACCCTAGTGCAACCCTGAAAGCTGAAAATCCTGTGTTGATTTCAGAGATAGCCGGTACATCCTTTGTATGAACAGTTGGAGCCTGTGCGTGGGATCTCTGCACACCTCGTGCAATCTCGAAACCAAAATTGTGAAGACTATCTCGTGTTTGTTGAACCAGTTTGGGAAGCCTATGTATGTTTTCCCAATTGGCTGTTGTGGCCACGCAGCGCTAGACTGCGCGGGGCTTACTGGCCAGTGTAAGTCTGTGTCAAACCTGTGTGTAACCTCTCTCCAGGTGAGGGAGGTGATTGTTGTTGGAAGAGGCAGGTTTTCAGGCCTATGAGAAACTCTTTCCAGGAGAGAGAGTTTGCTGGGAAGTGGTTTCTTCCAGAGAGTGTCCAGCACCAGCTTCGAGCTCTGAGACTTCCTGATCTGACCTATTGCCGAGACCCAGAGAGGGAGGTGTAGCACCGATGGAATGTGCTTGTGAATGTGTATACTCCCGGGCGGAACATGCATGTGGGGAATGAGAGTTTGGGAGTAGTGGGCGTAAGATGGCATCTTGGGAAGAATCCTTCCAGTCATTCTGTGCTGTTTTCCCTGTAACCTCAACCTAGCCTAGGATTCCTTGCCTTGGGGTGGAGCTTAGTCCCAGCTCGGGGGTGACCCACTGCTGAGCTAATGAGCAGTGTGGTCTAAGGCTGTGAGGTTCGTGGAAGGCCTGCACTTGGTTGGTGAAACTACCATTGTTGCAAAGATAAGTACCTGATTATGTTTAAAACATGTTTAGCATGACTGTGCTACTTATGTTATCATGAATTCCACTATGTATATGAATTATTAAGAAACACTATGGATTGTTAATTATAGCAGCAGATAATATGTTTACTTTGAACGTGAATATGTTTAATTGTGAATGCATGTGGATTATATAACATCTGTATGAGTTATGTATGGAGTGGGGTTATAGTATTCTCTTAATAGGGTTTAAGCATTGGTAGCTAGAAAAGGGGGTGCGCTACAGTTTGGTATCAGAGCCAAGGTTTTGACACTGAGCCTAGATGGGCCAGTGGAGCGGTCTTTAGACCGAGAATGTGAAGGGAAATTGGGTCTAGAAGGCTAATTTCGGACCCTGGTTTGCTCCAAAGTGTCAAGGAGTTACTTGATGAGTTTTAAGCTCAGGAGGTATAGCGACGTTATGAAACCGAAACCAGTGTGGTATAAGTCCACAGGGAGAGAGGAATCCACACCAGAAGTGTAGGAGCTTTAGGATCTGTTCGGGAGGGAAGGTGAACCCTCATTATAGTTAGATATGGAAAGCGTGCATGGGGTTTAAAGACCTTTGGAATTGCACAGGAGTGTGGAAATCGCTATACGCGAAATTTCGAAATAGATCTAGACCGTCCGAACGACGGAGGCCACATGTCGTGAGATTTCCCATTTCAGGAAATTGGGAATCACAATATCGGAAGCCATGGTAACAAGAGATCGGGTCTTTCCATGGTGGAAATGCTGGAGCAGTCATGGATCGTCCGATTTGAGAAGGCCACGTGTCGAGAGATTACCTGTTTTGAGAAATCGGGGATCGGGGATTCGGGAGTTCCATTGACAGGAACTCGGGCTCTCGCCTTGATAAATCCCGACCCATAACGTCGAGACGTTATCATGTGGCTAAGTCCC
This sequence comes from Picea sitchensis, assembly GCA_010110895.2. Classification (NCBI taxonomy): domain Eukaryota; kingdom Viridiplantae; phylum Streptophyta; class Pinopsida; order Pinales; family Pinaceae; genus Picea; species Picea sitchensis. Next base: position 373,771 of record SNQJ01S0004039.1, on the reverse strand, counting down.
GATGAACGGACAAGATTATTTTGGGGAATCTCAGGGTCTGTAACGACCGTCTGATGTGAGGAAGAAAGTCGATGTTTTGGGAGATGGGAGGTGAGAAGAGGTGAACACCTTCGAAAACCTGAAATCCCGAAACAATCTACACCGTAGATCGTGGGAGAAGAACTTGACCATTGTATCAAGTAAGTTAGTAGATAGTGAATTCGTGATTTCGACAAATGGAAGTCAAGAGGTGTGGGTGCACGAACTTCCGACACTCGAAACCCCAAAACGCCGAAAGGATCTGCGCCGTAGATCTGAGAAAGATCCGACCGTTGGATTTTTCTAGGAATGGATGTGGACACATGGAGATGTACCACGTGCCAGTGGGTCGAGAAGAGAAGCGAGAGAGGTGGGACCTGATGACGTCGTTAAAAAGCAACGTGGGGCCTCATGAACATACTACATGCCACGATGGTGAAGGGTGACAGCTGTGTTGTTGGCTTGGAGGATAAAGTAATTCACGATTTCCGGAACTCGCGATATAAGGACATGTGAGCTCGACATTGAAACTCGTGAAGTCGCACAGTAGCAAGAACGAGAGGAGAAAAGTCAACATCGCTTCTCGGGGTTTCGTGAAAGGGAGGCACCAGGGTTGGATGCCACAACTCACGAAGGTGCGAGTAGCGAAGAGTGATATCACTTAGCCCTAGACTACGGTCATGCGTAGCAGATCCTAGCGAGGACAGAGCCATACCCTTGTCGCATCTCGGGTATCGAAGTTTAGAGTAATGAGTCGAAGGTTTTCGACTCACGAACTTGCGAGATCGCGAGTTTCAAAAAGGGTGACTTGGGTTACGAATATTTAACTGTCGGATCTTCATGGACCGAGATTATAAAGTTCTGAAGTCCCAGAAATTGCAGAACCAAACGAGAGCTCAAAAAAACTTAATTAAATCAAAATGTCTTTCGTTCTTGTTCGTATTGGCTTATAAATGTTATGGATTGTTCCAAAGGAGTAATGGCCTGACAAACTTTGAATTTAGTTACATAGTGTGTGTGTAGAGTTCAACGAAGGTCAGGACTCTAGTTAACCAACGACTGAGTATGGAGTGGGGAAAGGTGCAGATTACCCCCGAAATAGAAGACAAACAGGAAGGAAAGGATGTTAACCTGGGAATCGAAGGATCAAACTCCAATGGGCATGGAAAAGAGAAGGATAAGGAAGGACACATAATGAAAATTATTGAAGGATTGCAAAGAGAGGCCCAGGCTCGCCAAGCTGATAACTAAAATCTCATGAAAGTCAGGGATCGACAGGGTGCATTAAACTTAAAATTTTTGAAGAGCCTGGAAAGAATAGAGAAGAAACTCGAGAAGGGAAGAGACTCAAGTACGATGTAGAGTCGCAGAACCCATGGGAGAAGAAGTAGGTCGAGGAGTGGTAGCCGACATCTTAGTCACTCCCAAAGACATTCTGACAGGAAGACACACAGTAGTTCAAGCCCATCCCCTACTAGAAAACATCGAAAATCTGGAAAGGAGGAATTGAAGGGAGAGATGAACAAGATTAAGCCTCCAACATTCGATGGAGAACATAAGAAGGAGGAAGATGCTGAGACATGGTTACTTGACATGAAGAAATACTTCCAACTGCAGAATTATTCTGCCCATGCAGAAGGAAGAATTGCAATGTATCAACTGAAAGGAAAAATATCCATGTGGTGGGATCAGTTTGTGGAGGTGCAACACATTAGAGAGAAAGAGGTCACTTGGAGGGAATTTAAGAGGTATTTCGAGAAGAAATACCTGACTAAAATATACTATGACAGAAAGATGAAGGATTTCTTCGAAGTTAAGCTAGGAAACATGACTATTAATGAGTATGAACGAAGTTTTCTAGAACTACTGAAGTATGTTCCATTCATCAAAGATGAGGCTGTCAAGATTCAGAGATATCTGAGTGGGCTGCCACCTTCCATGAGTGACAAGATTCAATATCACCATAAGAAGGGTGAAATGCTTGTATGAACAACAAGGCGAAAGGCCTATCCTTCAGAAGGTTTGGAATGATTAGAGGAAGTTTAAAAAGGAACAAAGGCAGAAGGGAAACAAGCCTTCCTTTTTCAAAAATAGTCTTCAGGGACAACCATCGTTTAGAGAGCCGAGAATGACTGAAGAGGGAGCACAAAGATAGAGACAAATGCCCATTCAGTGTTGGGGTTGTCAAGGAAACCACAAGTACAGAGATTGTCCCCATAAAAATGGTAAAGCGAGAACTGTACATACCATTCAGGAAGCTAAATCAGTGGAGGATATGGGCAACAGAATGCTGAGGATCTACGCAGCCCTGGATAACAAGCAAGCAGAATTTCAATCGCACATGATTGAAGTGGAAGGTACGATCAACAATCGACCACTTGTTATTTTAATTGATTCAAGAGCTAGCCATAGTTATGTAGATCCTAGAGTGGTGGAAAGTTTGCATCTAACGAGAAGCAAACATGAAAAGTCTTGGTTAGTGCAGTTGGCCACAGGGACCAAGAGGAAGGTCACTGAATTGGTTAAGTCTTGTTCAGTGGACATGAAAGGAATGAGCACTAAGGATGAATTGAAATTTTTTCCTTTAGGCTCATACGATTGCTTAATTGGGATGGAATGGTTGGACCAACACCATTCCCTTCTGGATTGCTGTAACAAGAGGTTTACCTGCCTGAATGAAGAGGGAAATGCGGTAATAGTCCAAGGAATTCCTAGAGCCGTGGATGTGAGGGAAATCTCAGCCATGCAGCTGAAGAAATGTTACTGGAAAGGCTGTCAATTATTTGCAACTCGGGTGGAAGAAGCATCCCGAGATGAAGTCTTGAATCTGGAAGACCACGAAGTAATCAAAGAATTCAAGGACATATTTCAGGAGGTACCTGGACTACCTCCGAAGAGGGACATCGATTTTTCTATAAATTTGATGCCTGGAGCAGCTCCAGTTTCAAAGGCTCCTTATAGAATGAGTACACCAGAGCTGAGGGAGTTGCAATTGCAGCTCGAAGAGCTACTGAAGAAAGGTTACATTCTCCCCAGTGTGTCACCTTGGGGAGCCCCAGTCCTATTCGTGAAGAATAAAGATGGAATGATGAGATTTTGCATTGATTTTCGACAGTTGAATAAGGTCACTGTCAAGAACAAGTATCCTCTGCCAAGGATTGATGATCTTTTTGATCAGTTGAAGGATGCAAAAATATTTTAAAAAATAGATCTCAGATCTGGATATCACCAAGTGAGAATAAAGGAGGAGGACATCAACAAGACCGCCTTTAGAACAAGGTACAATCATTATGAGTTCATGGTGGTGTCGTTTGGGCTATCCAACGCGCCTGCTATTTTCATGTGATTAATGAATGGAGTGTTCATAGATTATTTGGACAAGTTTGTCATAGTCTTCCTGGACGATATCTTGGTGTATTCCAAGATAGAGGAAGAACATGAGCAACACCTGAGAATGGCACTGCAGGTGTTGAGAGAACACCAACTGTATGCGAAACTGAGCAAGTGCTCTTTTCATCAAAGGCAGGTCCATTACTTGGGGCACATTATATCAAAGGAAGGGATCGCTGTGGATCTTGAGAAGGTACATGCCATTCGAGAATGGCCAGTGCCAAGGAATGTGGAAGAAGTTATATCTTTTATGGGTCTGGCGGGCTATTATAGGAGGTTCATAGCCGGATTCTCAAAGATAGCTCATTCTATCACTTCCTTGCAAAGGAAGGGGAAGAAGTTACAGTGGACTGAAGAATGTGAGAGCAGCTTCCAGCGATTGAAGCAGCTGCTAACTAGTGCTCCAATCCTGAAGATTGCAGATCCAAACAAGGATTACATAGTGTGCACAGATGCATGTAAGGAAGGGCTGGGAGGAGTTCTCAGCCAAGAGGGATTTGTAGTTTGTTATGAATCTATAAAGTTGAAGGAACATGAGAAGAATTATGCCACTCATGATTTAGAGCTGGCAGCAATCGTCCACGCCTTGAGGAAATGGAGACATTACCTCATGGGCAAGAGATTTGAGTTGAGAATAGACCATAATGGTCTGAAGTATTTATTTGATCAACCGACCTTAAATGCCAGGCAAATCAGATGGCTGGAGTTTCTGTGCAAATATGACTTTGATATCAAGCATATCAAAGGTAAAGAAAATAAGGTGGCTGATGCACTCAGCGAAAAAGTGCACGAATTACATACTGCAACCATTAGCATGTACCGGACTGAGATGAAAGACAGAATTTTGGAAGCTGCAAATATCGATTTGCAGTACAAAGGTCTTGTAGCAAAGATACAACAACGTGAGAGATCACATACCAAGGACAGTTACACCTTGGGAGCTGATGGTTTACTTCTGTATAAAAATAGAGTGTATGTACCCAATGTACGAGAATTGAAGCTGGCAATTCTAAAGGAGACGCATAACGTGGCTTATGATGAACATCCTGGATATCAGAAGACTATGGCAGCAGTCAAAGGCCATTATTTTTGGCCAGGGTTGAAGAAAGAAATCGCTGAATACATCACCAGATGTATGGAGTGCCAAAAGGTTAAGGCTGAGCACAGGCACCCAACAGGGTTGCTGCAGCCTTTACCCATTCCTGAGTGGAAATGGGACGTGGTAACAATGGATTTCATCACCAGACTACTTAGAACAAGCAAGCAACATGATTCAATCATGGTGGTGGTGGAGAAGCTTACTAAAGCTGCCCATTTTATTCCACTGAAAATCACCCACAGAGCAACAGATGTTGCTGACATTTTCCTAAAAGAAGTTGCATGCTTGCACGAAATTCCTAAGACAATTGTGTCTAATAGAGACCCGAAATTCACTTGAAATTTCTGGAAAGGACTGTTCAAAGGATTCAGAACGAATCTGAACTTTAGCACAACATATCATCCTGAGTCTGATGGTCAGACAGAGAGGGTGAATCGGGTAATAGAAGACATACTGAGAATGTATGTGATGGATAAACCATCAAGGTGGGAAGACTACCTTCATTTGGTAGAATTCGCCTAAAATAGTGGGTATCATGCCGCATTAAAGATGATCCCATTCGAAGCACTTTATGGAAGAAAGTGCAACGCTCCAGTGAGCTGGGATAATCCAGCTGACAGAGTAGTAGTTGGGCCTGAGCTACTCAAAGAGATGGAAGACCAAATGATAAGAATTAAACATAATCTAAAATCTGCCCAGGACAGGTAGAAAAGTTACGCTGATAGTAACAGAACCCATAGAGAATTCAAAGTGGGTGACCATGTTTTCCTGAAAGTGAAAACTAACATGAGTTCCCTGAGGCTGGGAAGTTGCACCAAGTTGGCAGCAAGATTTTGTGGGCCATTTGAGATCCTGGAAAGGATTGGGCCAGTTGCATACATGCTTGCATTACCTGCATCGATGACTGTACATAATGTGTTTCATGTTTCACCGCTTAAGAAATATGTACCAGATGCTAATCATGTTATCGATTGGAATGTGATTTAGGTGGAACCAGAAGGTGTCCTGCAAGTGCATCCTGTGCGCATATTGGATAGGAAAAGAAAACAACTCCAGAATTGAGCCATAGAGCTTGTAAAGGTCCAGTGGACCTGGTACGGTCCTGAGGATGAGACATGGGAGCATGAAGAGGTTATGCGGGCAGAATACCCACATCTTTTTGAAAATTTTGAAAGGCTTGCCGAGACAGTGTAAGTTGCACTGAGGACAGTGCAAAAATAAGGGGAGGGGAATTGTAGTGTCCCCAAGGCCGAGCCCCGTAGTGAACCATGTTCTGAAAAGAATTGTAATTATGATTTATAGGCTGGTGAGCCGAGTTCTTATAAGCTAGAGGCTTATGTGTTATTAGGCCAGGGAGCCTAAGTGTTGAAGGCCAGGAGCCTGCTGTTGTATATGTAATCGCACAGAACAATTAATAAAATATAAACACTGCCAGGTGCAGACCGACCACGTTGAATGAGTGAAGGGGGACTAAGAATCCATAGAGTGGGCAAGGAATTAGGGGCTGGAAGGTGGAAAAAGGGGCTAAGTGTTGAGCCTAGGGGGCTTAAGCCTGGGAATAATATTTTATTATTATTCCAAAAGAACATGTGCCATTTATGTTTTATCCTAAGTTCCTAACCATGAGAAAGGTAATGCATGCCGAGGAACGCATGCAGTTTCAAGGGTGACAAGTGTCCACCCTAATGCATGCAAATAAAACAGATGAGGTAGGCTGTGAAGGCTCTCGCTTCTCCATTCCACCCGAACGTCTGAACATGAACGTTCTGATCTCTGCAAGAATACCCTGAAATCCAAAAAGCCTGTGTTGATTTCAGAGATATCCGATACATCCTTTGTCTGAACATTTGGATCCTGTGCGTGGGATCTCTGCACACCTCGTGCAATCCCGAAACCAAAACCGCGAAGACTATCCTGTGTTTGCTGAACCAGTTTGGGAAGCCTGTGTCTGTTTTCCCAATTGGTTGTTGTGGCTACGCAATGTTGGACTGCGCGGGGCTTACTGGCCAATGTAAGTTTGTGTCAAACCTGTGTGTAACCTCTCTCCAGGTGAGGGAGGTGATTTTTGTTGGAAGAGGCAGGTTCTCAGGCCTGTGAGAAACTCTTTCCAGGAGAGAGAGTTTGCTGGGAAGTGGTTTCTTCCAGAGAGTGTCCAACACCAGCTTCAGGCTCTGAGACTTCCTGATCCAGCCTGTTGCTGAGACCCAGAGAGGGAGGTGTAGCACCGATGGATTGTGCTTGTGAAGGTGTATACTCCCGGGCGGAACAAGCATGTGGGGAATGAGAGTTTGGGAGTAGTGGGCGTAAGATGGCATCCTGGGAAGAATCCTTCCAGTCATTATGTGCTGTTTTCCTTGTAACCTCAACCTAACCTAGGATTCCTTGCCTTGGGGTGGAGCTTAGTCCCAGCTCAGGGGTGACCCACTGCTGAGCTGATGAGCAGTGTGGTCTAAGGCTGGGAGGTTCATGGAAGGCCTGCACTTGGTTGGTGAAACTTCCACTGTTGCAAAGATAAGTACCTGATTATGTTTTAATCATGTTTAGCATGAATGTGCTAATTATGTTATCATGAATTCCGCTGTGTATATGAATTATTATGAAACACTATGGATTGTTAATTATAGCAACAAATAATATGTTTACTTTGAACGTGAATATGTTTAATTGTGAATGCATGTGGATTATATAGCATCTGTATGAGTTATGTATGGAGTGGGGTTATAGTCTTCTCTTAATAGCGTTTAAGCATTGGTAGCCAGAAAAGGGGGTGTGCTACATCTAGTGTCTTCATTTCTAGATTCTCAGTGAGTCGGTCATACGTCTGGGCATTGTGATCACTCAGTTGTTTACATTCCAAGGCGAGGCCCTTGATTCTTTCAACTGTGCCTCGAGAAGTTGCTTCCCTTTGATCCCTCACATCCTACGGAGTGTCGGGCACTGTGCGGAGCTCTAAGTCTGCTATTATTTGTTGTAGCTACTAGATAGCTTCTACGAGCTGGTCTACTTGATGTGCGACTCGGTCTTCTTCCTTTGGCTCTAATCCTGTCACATAGAAAAGTGCTTTATGGATTGCTTCTTGCAATTCGAGTTGCTCTGCGAGCAACTGTTCTTTTTCCTGCTGAATCTATGATTTCTCCTCTTCAAACTTTGTCTGGAGAGAAACCTTCTCTTTCTCTGCAACTCGTCGTTGTTCTACTATTACTTCTTGTAATTGATTCAGGTCTTGGGTGGCTTGTTCTGTTTCTTCTTGTGCGCGACGGAGGCGAGCTTCGGTCGCATCAGCTAGTCGTCGGAGTTGGGATGGGTCATTTCCCAACTCTGGTTCTCCCGATGGCAGGGGCACAGTGGACACTGCACGACTGGACTGAAGGGTCTGTTGTACTCCTCAGATATTTACCTCAATTTTTTCGTACATATCCTCTTGTTTGGCTTCTTGTTTCTGTAAGATTTCCTGCGAGGCGTCATTTACAACTGCGATGATGAAGTCAAAATCATTGACAATGAGCATAGTCTACATGTTGGTCAAAGTGGCTCTTGATTTCTTCTGGGAAGAGGGTTTCTTGGGAGAAACCTTCTTCTTCAAGGGATCAACCTCATCTCTAGGTAGTGTTACTTCACCTTGATTTTGCTCATCTTCTTTTCCATTTATTTCTTATACTTCGTCATCACCCCCTTGGTCAGGTGATATTGAAGCAGTATTCTCTAATGCATTGATTAAGTCTTGGAGTTATTCCTTCTGCTGGGTCCGGGTGTGTCATGTTCCTTGTGAGTGGCCTCCGAGCTGTCAAGTTTGGGGTCAGACATCTCTGCCGGGTCAACGAGGATGAGGAGGTCTGCTGACCAATCCTTGGTGATTTCCTCGAGGTCCTCTTCCATGAGCTTGTAGTACGACTGAAGCTCCTCCTTATGTTTGTCTACTCGCACAGTAATATAGATGAAGTGTCGATCTGCGTGAAACTTCATGAGGGGTCTGAACCGTTGTAGGGTGTTCAACATCATGCGAGGTTAAACTTCAATGGCTCTATTCAACTGGAGATAATATGTGTGAAAAACTGCGTTCAACTGCCACTGTTTTCCCATGTCGCTTGAGTACCAGAGCGTGGTGAACTTTGTAGTGAGCGGCTCGAATGGTTAAATATTCGTGGAAGGTTACACCTTCCGGCATCTCCCAAGAAATAAACTTGATGAGGATCAGGAGCCAGCTAAAGTGGAACTCGTAGCCCTGATCCTGTTCTTCGTGACAGTCTAATTCCAGCTGATTAACTAGGTACTTCACCCAGTTCATCTGTAGGCCTTCCATGCATTTCCCCGCGAGGTCAATGACAAACCCCATGACCTGCGTGGGTCTGTTCCTTCTCACAAGATTTCCTGCAATTAATTAGCATGCTAGGTGCACTGTGCCATTCTGGATGGAAGCTACCTTTTATCCTTGTGTCCCCTTCTCAACATCACCGTAGGTATCCTTGATATTTTGTGCTAACGTGCAATCTGTGGCTTTTCTTGGATATAAGTCTTGCAATTTGGGTCCTTGCATACTCAATCTGATGATCCTATGGGTTAGTGTCAGATCGACTGTGATACAATGGTCTACCCATAAGTATCCGCCATGGTAACATGAAAGTAGGAGCTTGACACAGGTGTTAACCTCCTGGTGCCTTCCAAAGTGTGGGATTTTCATTACATTCAACAAGGTGGATTGTGCAAGGTTCATCATCCACAGCTGGGGGATTATTTTAGAGTTCTTCGCCTTCATCCCGATCAATTATTTATATGGGGCGAGCATACTATGGTTCTTGTGGTGTCCTAGGTTGAAGTCACTGAACTTCAACATTGTGATCTTGTCCTGCTATGCTCAAACTGTGCGTATACCCTTTGAGAGGTACACAGTAACCATGGTGTAATCAAAATCTCTCGACACAATATCACGACCCACCGCGCCGACTAGAGGCAGGATGTAGTCAAGCAGTATGGTCAGGATCAACTTCACATTTGCTAGGTCATCTTTGTGCTTGGTTCTCTTTTCTGTGACAGCTCGGGATGGCACAGATCTATGAGCAGTCGACATAGAGGCTTTCACTCCTCTCTTCAATGATGATTGAATACTTGCAAACATTACTTTCTCGGCCATGAGATCGATGAGAAACTCTTCGACGATTTTCTTCGTGGCGTTGAGCTTGTCCGACATACATGCTTAGATTTGATGAGTGTGCAAAACAATAGAACTGGTGTCAATATTACTAATCATAGCGCAGTAGCAATGAGTTCTCTCTGATACAATTTGCAAAAGTGTTCTCGGTGCAACAGTCGACGGAATAAGTAGGCAACAATGTAACAAATATCTCCAATGAGTGAGAAGCCTTCATTAATTCAGTTTTCCCCATTCTGGCGCAATCCCAATGGTCTAATAGTGGGATTTCTGACCATAAATTTTGTTCTAACCATTCGTGGCATCGGTCTAACAATTATATTTTTCCCAATGGCTATATTTATTCACCATGGCGAAGTGCCATGTGACACTCTTCTGATATCCCGATGAAGTTCCAGTTTTGAAAATTTTCCTTCTACGAAGTTCCCTCTGGAACCTTCTGTAACTTTTTGATCTTTACTCTCTTCTTGCTGAGTTTTCAAGCCTTCTTTCCGGTGAGATTTGTCTCTTTATTCCTCTTTCCATTCTGATTCTTGTCTTCTTTTGGCATAGTAACTTTGCGCTGCTGAGATTCCTTTGTAGGGTGCACGGGTAATACTTCTTCTTTATCTGGGGTAGGTGCTTCAGTCTTCTGTGAGTCTTCTTGGGTTCTTTCAACTTTAGCATCCCAGTTAAATAGCTTCGATCTGTTCTCCTGTTCCTCAATCAAGTGCGCGATCCTCCTAGTCATGAAATGTTTTAATTCTTTCTTTTTCAACTCTAAGACTTCTTCTTCTTTCCTTCTAGTCTGATCCTTCTCGATCCAAGGTTTTCCTAATAACATAACAAACATGATGCTATTCTCAATAAATTTAAAAACCTCAAAATCTTCTTCTGTTGAAGTTCCATGAGCACTCATAGATGTCTCGGTGAGTCTTACACATAGTGTTATCAACTTTCCTCTAAATAATCATATTCCTCCTAAGGAAGGAATCATGGCAGGATTTCCTAAGATTTCCCAAGTTCTTTTTGTCATTATATTCACCTATGTTTCTTCATCCAGAATACAATCAATGTCGAAGTATCCTATCCTTACTTCTCTTTGCTTTCTCTCTTTTAAGATCTCTGACAAATTAGTATCTTTGTGGTCATTCAGGGTTTCTTTCATCTGTAATAGTACAGTCTCTGATTCTTTCTGGGGTTCTTCCACAGTCTCAGTTGCTTGACATTTCTTAGGGTCCACTTGTTCCATATTCATTTTTTCAATCTTAGCAATCATTCTAGGGCAATCCAAAACTTCATGGTCCATGGATTTACAACAAAGACAACTAGATATTCTACTAGGGAATTCCTTAGCAAGATGTCTCGGTCTTGTGAAACTATAACAAAGGGTTAATCCTCTCTTTCTCTTAAATGATCCTCAACCTTTCCTGTACTGTGCACTAGGATCATAGTAGTTAACCTGCAAAAAATTCTTTCTAGGATCCTGCATCCATTTGTTAGTCCAAACATTCTTTCTATGCATAGGTATAACATATCTTTCACTATTCTTATCATATCTACTCAAATCAAACCTTATTTCATCTAGCTGTGCCCTACTTTTCAAGCTAGGACAAAATTCATCAAACATACCGAGATCCATACTTTAGAAACAAAAATATCCACTAATCTTACCTTTAACAAAGCACAAAGCTTCCAGATCTTACCTCTTCTCTTCAGATCATACTTCTTTTCTTAGCACAAAGCTTCATAGATTAAGTAGAATACTGCGCACTAGGTTAACAGATCTATGCACAAAGCTTCGATAGTTTCATGTCAGATCTTCACATATATATTTTTTTTCCTCAGTTCCCAGAAATCATAGTTTCAAGTCTCGACAACAGAACCATTTGTTGTCACAGGGGAAGACCCAGGTGTTGAAGGAAAATCTCCCTGCAGACAGGTAGATTTCCTCAGAGAGATAGAATCTTAACTCTAAGACAGAAAGTGCTTATCATGGTCACTGAATTCCTTTTATATCTAGGTGAACTAGTGTGTGAGGAGGAAGGAGAAAATAAGTACCTTTTATCGGTGTTTGTCCCTGCACGCTCCGAGTTGAGCTCCAATCTTTCGCTCCTTGATAAGACCCATAGAAAAAAAAAATACGACCACTTCCTACTCTATCAAGATTAGTCTGAAATAGGTCTATCTACTAAAGGGAAAAATTCATGTGATATTGAACATGAATTAGAAAGAAACAGGCCAAGCAAATTATATTAATGAGGACAAAAAATTGCTTACAGCCGTAGATGGATTGCAGCAGTTTCGTCAAGTCCTCCTTGTCTAACCCTTGCCCAAAAGATCCATGATCTAAATGATGATAGCTTCGCTGATTGCTCCCTATGAGATCATAAGTCTCTTGCTTCAAAAATATCTCTGTTCCAGCACCACTTATAAGATCATAAGTTTGGTGTGTTTCTCCCTTTTTCGTCCTCTTTCACCACTAGAAAGCTTGCTTATATAGCCCCGGAGAGGCTTTAACCACTGGAGATATCCTTGGGGAAGTTGAGGATTTTCCTCCTTCAATTGAGGATCTACCCTAAGACCATGGTTGGACTAGGGATTCGAATCCAACTGCCTTCCAAGAATGAAAGGATCCTTCCCCCATTCATCTCAACAACTTAACTACTGCCCGGAATGGGAAGCGCTCCCTCAAAGGGGCCATCAGAGCGCTACAACGCTCCCCAATAGGCTTAAGGGGGGCACCAGCGCTCCTAAAGACACCAACGCTCCCTCAAAAGGGCCAAAGGATCTTTATAACGCTCCCAGACAGTGTAAGGGGGAGCACTAGCGCTCCCAGAAGAGGTATAGGGGAGCACTCTCCTCCAAAACTCAGTTTTTGAGGTGCTTTCAGATGGCAAAAGGTTTGTAAGCCCGCTGAATCATTTCTCCTCTTCCAAATAGAATGTTTGAGGTGTTTCAAGTGTCCTTCTCATGTCGTTATAGGCACGACATAAGCATCATGGAAGCATGCTTTCTTTAACACTTGCGACACTTGTGAGCAAAGTGCGACACTTGCGACCTTTGTAATGACGACACTTGCGACACTATCAAGGTGAGTATTTTTTATGTGTAACACCAAGGTTCAATGCTACAACAATGCACCAACAAAACCCCAAATACCAACCCTTTAAGAAACACCTACGAAGCATATGAAGTCTCACCCGAGATAGAGGCATGGGTGGTTGCAGGAATCCAATGTCTGCAGCCTTAGCTGGGAAACAGATATGTGATTGTAACACCTTGACAAATCACTTAGAAATATATTTCATCAATGTTTAACCAGTATCTACTTCATAGGTAAAACCCTAATTACAGAGCATTGCAATATTCAACCAGATCTAGCATCTAACATCACTTATCATGACGAAACAAATCAAATCTAGTAGATTCAAGCACTAAGCACATTCACACAGGTCAGATCCAACATTTACTCTCACTATTAAGCACAAAGAAACAACAGATCTACCTATCATTCATATATATCAAAGCACTATGAAAGTAAATACATAAACACATCAATGCATCACACAAAGCATTCACAACAAAGGATGTGTGTGGTTCACCCCCACCCCGGGGCTACGTCCACCAAGTCTTTGTCCTCTTTATTAGCCTTCTTCAATCTTCTTACATGCACAGAGCCTTCATATCAACTTTGCAGAGGACAGGAGATCTACGCACTCTTCGCTAGATCCTCCTTCCCCAAGCTAGGTTACAACAGAAAGCCTACATACAGTCCCTTACAACTACTTTCACTCAGCCTTGCAAACATACAAAGATCACTTACAACTATTACTTGCACTCAAAACCACTTACAACTGACTTGTCATTCGCTCTTAGCGAATCATACTCACTACATCACCTAGAATCTATTTATACATTACAAAATCAGGCCTAAACATGGGTAAACCCATGGGTCGACATCCCCATACCCGTTACATAATCCCAAATCCAAAAAATCCCTAAAAGGGGGCCGCGATCCTATGATCTTTACTTCGTCTTGCGCTCCACCTTCGATAGCCTATCGAAGTCCCAAAAATAGGTCAAACATGAATAAGGATCCTCAAAACTTGGTCAAGGGCCAACAAGAAGTGAAAACATTACAAACTTCCATGTCGGCACGGTTTGGAATCGAGAAAATAAGTTCCTTCCAACTGGGCCTCCACCACTTCAATCCTCCACCAAAGGCAAGCTCATAGAAGGGAGACAATGAGGTTCTCCATCAACAAGGGAAGATCTTGGGGGCTGAACACTATGTTCATACTTAAAGGACAAAGGGATGCAGACTCAATATGAAGTAATAATTTCTCTAGAGTAACTTTGCTCTCAAAGTTGAATTCTTTCTCCTCTTTTTAATAGCTCAGAAGTGGCCCATTTATAGAATTCAAATGGAACTGAAGGGCCGAGTATATGGAAGGCCAATGATCAGAGATCTCTTGTTGTGACATGGAAACCCAACATTTAATTTTTGTTTTTTGGCACAAATCTCGATGTACGCGGGCTGTAGTGGAGCAACCTGCGTATACACATGTTGTATAATAGGCAAGGTGCGTACATGTGGAAAAATATGTATTTTTAGCTTTGGATTTATCAAACAGGGATGATAAGTCTGCATAGAGAAATGGAAAAAATCCCTCTATGTAATATTTCATAGGGTGAGGCAAATCTTTCTATAACAATACGATAGTTCAAAAAGGGCAAAGACTGCAACCAAGAAGGAATTGAAGAAGAATAAAAAAATAACAATGGATTTAATTTGGGAAGGATACCCTGATCCGGTAAGAGAAAAGGTTGGTAAATGTTCATCATCCAAATAAATTTGGGATAAGTTACATAATATCTATTCTTTACCCATCACAGATTCAAAAAATGCCAAAGAAGATGCAGGTATAGAACAAGAAGAAATATGTTCACCATGTCAAACAAATTCAGAAGAGGAAGAGTATGAAGAAGTAGAAGTTGATTACAGAGAACAATTGATCAGTGCAATTGAATATCTAAATAAAGAAAGAGAAGAAAACAAGTCACCCAAGAAAGAATTGATGAAGCAAAAGGAAAGTTTTCAAGGTTCCGAAGAAGCTCGACAGTTCATCAAGAATTTAAGAGCTCATCTAGAAGATACCAGAAGAATTGAAGAAACTCTAGAATATCAAAAGTAGTGTTTAGAAGCTAAAATAACATCACAAAAGGAAGAATCATAAAAGAGAGAAACGATACTGACATATCATCTCAAGGAAAGAATCGATGACTTAAACTAGCTTGAGGAAGAGTTTGGTCAAGAAGAGAGAAGACTCGAAGAAGAAATAATTACATTAAAAATCCAACTTGAAGAAGCAAAGAGTAGAAAAGAAGTCATGAAGGCTTAGATAATGAAGAATGAATAAGAAGTTGAGAAGATTGAAGAAGTTGTAACACTAAGCGTCAAAGTGTTCAAGCTCAATAAGAACATTGAAGAGACAGAAACATCCACATCAACAGTAGAGAATGAAAAGAAGCATTCTAGGTTGCCAAAAAAGAAGAATGAAGAAAAGAGAAAAAGTTATGCAGAAGTACTGAAAAGAAGGAATCATGGCCAACCAAAATCTAAGAAAACAGATAAAGATACATCTTCAAGAAGACCCTCCACATTCAAGGCATAAAGAATCTTCAATCATGATCAACCAAGGCAGGAATTCAACAGGACTACACCATTCACTCCCATGTATGTAAATTTCTTTTATGGTCATTGTTTTTATTGTACTAACTTTAGACATAAGGTTTCAAATTGTAGGTGATGCAGACCCCCTATGCCTCTTAAGGGATGCGTGACCTCCCGGTCAGGATCTTCTGATTCCGAAGCCAAAATGGCTCTACTGGTTCCAAATTGGAATCCTTCAAATGAACACACAGGTCCCCCCACAAATGCTCAGTTGGCTTTTCCAAGTGCCAAGCGTGAGCTCCCACAACACACGACCAAGATCCGTGGCCTTTCACTAAGCCAAAAAGGGTGCTTGTCATGGACCGAAACTTCACAAGTCAAGTGTCCCGTCCCTTTGTCCTTCGAATCCATGGTCGCCAAAATGTTGAAATGTCCCAGTGCCTATTCCTTTGGGTTTTTGTGTTTAGTGAAATCAGGGTACAAGGGATATCTATGCTCTTTGTAATCCCCGGTTGCCGAAATTCGGAAATGGAGAAACACCGAAATGCCTTGGTGTTCTATCAATGGCTCACAATAATCCCTGGGATCTACGGTCCACATCCGACCTCGCTATTTCGCTATTTCACGATTCAGGGTTTTGGGAGACAAGGACCTGTGTCCTTCCAACTCGCTGTACCTGAAATCGTGAAATGGACCAATGGTCCAAAGCTGTCTGTGATCGATGGTTCAGATCGAATCAAGATTTCGCGATTTGGGGTTTTGAGAGATAAGGACATCTGTCCTTCCAACTCATGGTACTCGAAATTGCGAAATGGACCAACGGTCCAGATCTATTTGAGATCGATGGTTGCTGTTCCTCCTGACCTTTGGACGTCAAAAATCCCTCGCCGCTAACCTCCTCGCAGCTCCACCTTATCCAACGGTTGGCGGGGTTTCGACGTTTCTCCTCAAGGAATCTCCACTGCCCATTTAGATCTTCGGGATTTCCCCTCTCGGATCTATGCAGTGTTAAACCCTGCGCTTCTCCCTCAAATTGGACGGTTTGCGAGATCTTCCACTGCGATCCAACGCTCGACGAAGTTCTTCCTTCTGAGCTTTTACTCACTTTAGAATTAGAATATTTTCTAAGTCTTCGAAGACTTGGTCTTCGTTCCTTCCAGGGAATGAGTTCCTGGATCTCGATAACACTTTCCAAAGCATTATCCCTCCTGATCTTTGTTTGGTTCAGACTTCGATTTCCCGTGCACTCCTTGCGTTTGAGGGATTTCGATAACTCAGATCCATGGTATTTCTCGCAGAGAAATTCCTCCTGACCTCCTTCGTTCCTCTCTGGCTCGATGCACACCTTGCAGAGCTTCCAATGAAGAGAAACAATTAAAACTGGAAAAACTCACAGTTCCATCCACTTGTTCATGTAAATAGAAAAGAAAATAAAATGCACACAGTCCACACACCATACATTTGGATCAATTTTCCATTCTGTTATATTCACAAGTGCCCAATGGATACAAAATACATTTAAAATTACAGTAACTCAAAACACTGAGATCTCCTGCTAACTCGCAGTTCTCTCTTACAATTAATTTCTCTTTTTATTGCAGCTCTCTCTATCTGGGTGTACAAACTTCTACATAACTCAAAAATGTTTCTAGGGTTTCCCCTGGCTACTTGCCTACTCTAAAATTCATCCTACGCTATCTTAGTTCAGTCACATTCCAGAGCCGAAGTGGAAACTCTTGCTCTATTTACAATTTCAAAACTTGCCACAAAAGGTAAAATTCGGCACCGGTTCAAGTGTGTCTCCAAAGGTGAATTTCAGCACTGAGTGGAGGTAGATTCTGAAATTGGTTGTAACTACCCATGTTGAAGTTCTGGAAGAATTCTCATGTGTTGAGTGGTCCTGCCTCTGTGCGCTTGCCAACGATGCTCCTGCATCATACTCCCCTTGACAAAAATTCATGGACTCCTGTCCATGAGCTCCTCTACTAACTTTCCCTGCTTCTGGATAACAACTTCATTTTCCCAACTGACATATTCTATTGGGCATCCCTTTCATTTGACCAGATACTCAAATTAAGTCTTCCTCCTGGTCTTCTTGCCAATCCTTTGATCTATAATCTTCTCCATCTGTAGCTTCTCTTCTGCAGGAATCTGCTTCTCCTACTGAATCTTTCCTTGATCTTCTAATCCTTCTGTGTCATCTTTCCTGTAAGGGTATAGGTTTGAGACATCGAATATGGGTGAAATTCCCACACCATCTGGCAGCTCGATCTCATAGGTGTTTGCATCAAACTTCCTCAAGATCTTACAGGGTCCTATCTTCTTCATCTTCAATTTGTTATATGTTCCCCTAGGGAACCTTTCCTTCCTGAGATGTGCTAAAACCTGATCTCCCACTTCAAATTGAAGTTCCCTGCGATGCTGATCAACTCTGTGTTTGTATTTCTGGTTAGAACTCTGTAATTGTTCTTTGATATGACTATGGAGTCTCTGCATTTCAACAACAAAATCCTCTGCTCTAGCGCTTCTGATCTCTCCCTGTTCCAAGTCCCTTAACTCAGACACTCCCCCAGGTTGCATTCCATAGAGTATTTGGAATGGGCTCCTTCCAGTGCTTCTGTTTGGTGAGTCATTGTATGCAAATTCTTCTTGTGGCTGAATCTGATCCCATTGGTTATGGTGTTTAGTAACCATGATTCTCAATAAGTTTCCCAAACTTCTATTTACCACCTTAGTCTGCCCATCTGTATGAGGGTGATAAGCTGAGATGAAGGAAAAATCTATCCCCATATTCTTCCACAACGTCCTCCAAAAGTGACCAACAAATTTTGTGTCTCTGTCTGAGACAATGCTCCTGGGTAGACCGTGAAGTCTCACAACTTCTCTGAAAAACAGATTTGCAACATGTGTTGCATCACTGGTCTTCTGGCATGGGATGAAATGTTCCATATTTGAAAACCTATCCACCACCACAAATATGGAATCGAATCCCCTTTGTGTTCTTGGAAATCCCAACACGAAATCCATGCTTATTGCATCCCAAGGCCTCTCTAGTATTGGAAATGGTTGATACAATCCAGTGTTCTGTCTTTTCCCCTTTGCATGTTGGAAGATCCTACATTTGTTCACAAAATTTATCACCTCTGTTCTCATACCTGGCCAATAGTATGAATTTCTCAACTGTGAAAACGTTTTATCATGGCCAAAATGTCCAACCAATCCTCCGCTGTGTTTTTCCTTTAGAAGATTATCCCTTATTGAGCATTTTGGTATGCACAAATGATGTCCTCTGAACAACAATCCTTCCTGAATCATGTATTCTATCCACTTACTTGTATCTCTCAACACATGATTAGCACATGCCTCATATGTCTCCTTGAAATCTATATCATCATGATACATGTCCTTAAGGTGTTCAAACCCCAAGGTCTTCACCTGGAATTCCTGCATGATCAAACATCTCCTGCTTAACGTATCAACAACCTTGTTAGCATTCCCAACAATATGTTTTATGACAAATGTAAAATTTTGCATAAATTCAACTAATTTTGCATGCCTCTGGTTCATTTTTTCCTGTCTGGTTATGAATTGTAAAGCTTGGTTATCGCTATACAAGACAAATTCTTGCGGGACAATATAATGCTTCCATTTCTTCAAAGCTTGAATTATGGCATAAAAATCCTTGCCATATGTGGCGTATTTCTTCTTAGTCTCATTTAGCTTCTCGCTGAAATAGGAAACAGGTCGATTGTCCCTACTCAGAACTGCTCCTATTGCAACTCCACTTGCGTCACATCTTACCTGAAATGTCTTCCTAAAATTTGGCAAGACCATAATTGGTCGTTCTATTATCTTCTCCTTCAGTATATTGAAGCTCCTTTCAGCCTCCTCTGTCCATTTAAAAGACTTGTGTCACTTCTTTACTGTATCCATCATGGGTGCACAAATCCCACTGAAGTCTCTAATGAACTTCCTATAGAAGAACGCTAATCCATGGAAGCTCCTTACCTTGAACATACTTCTTGGTTATGACCATTCTCTGATCGCTTTCACCTTTTCTGGATCCATCTTCAATTCATTCGAAGAGACCACGAAACCCAAATAAATGAGTTCTGTCTTCATAAAATGGGGGTTCTTCAAGTTGATCAATAGTTTCTCCTGCTGTAGCCTCCTCATTACTAGCGTTAGGTGCCTCAAATGCTCCTCTTTAGTCCTTCTAAAGATCAGTATGTCGTCCAAATTTACAACCACGAACTTGCCAATGAAATCTTTCAGAATTTCATTCATCAACCTCATAAAAGTACTCAAGGCATTTGTTAAGCCAAATGGCATAACTAGACACTCATACAGACCTTCATTTGTCTTAAAGGCTGTTTTCCATTCATCACCTTCTCTCATCCTAATCCGGTGATATCCACTTTTCAGATCTATATTAGAAAATACATTTTCTCCACTTAAGCAATCCATTAAATCATCCATTCTTGGTAAAGGAAATCTATACCTGATGGTGATCTTGTTGATGGCTCTCGAGTATGTGCACATTCTCCATCCTCCATATTTCTTTGGGCTTAACATAGTTGGTACTGCGCATGGGCTCAAACTTTCTCTGACCAAACCCTTATCCAACAATTCTTGGACTTGGTTCTTCACCTCCTCATTTTCTCGAGGTGTTAATCTGTACGCTGCCTTGTTCAGTAGGCTTGCTCCTGGTATCAAGTTGATATGATGACTGATACTCCTGATGGGTGGCAATGAGTTTGGCAGATCATCCACCACTATATCAACAAAATTATCCAGCATCTCCTGGACTTCTTCAGGCAAATCATCCATTTGTGTACTTGTAAGGATGACTTTGGGCTTCCTCACCACAATGAACTGCATCTCCTATTCTTCCTTGACTTCTTTTAGGATTTCCTTCCCACTCATGAGAATTATGCTTGTGTTGGCTTCCTCCTTTACTCTCTTCTCCTCTATTGGCAACAACATATTCATCCTAACATTCTTTTCTAATGTATATGTGTTTTGCCTCCCATCATGAATGCCGTTTCTGTCAAAATTCCATGGTCTTCCCAACAGAATGTGGCATACGTCCATGGGAATTACATCACATAGGATTTCATCTTTATATCCTCCTATTTTAATCTCAACCAGGCATTGTTTAGCGATCGTTACCTAGTGTCCTTTTTGCATCCATGAGACTTTGTATGGCCTTGGATTTGCAGTTGTATTCAACTCCAATTTCTCCACCATCTCTGTGGATACTAGTTTGTCAGTACTCCCACTTTCATTGATCACCTTGCATACTTTATCCTTAGTCTTGCAAGTTGTCCTAAAGAGACTGTTTCTCTGCACTGGTTTTTCAATTTCTGCCTTTGGTTTTAAGAGAAATTTTCTCAACATCAGGGATGTTCCATCCTTTGCTCCTTCTGCCTCAACATCTCTTCGTTATGCTTCTGAAATGTGAGCTTCTCCTCCTTCCTTCTTATTCTCGAGACATTCCCAAGACATGTGCCTTATCTTTCCACAGTTATAACACCTTACTCCTCCTCTGCCTCTTCCTCTAGAAGAGTTTCTTCCACCACACTATCTCCCTCGTGAACTTCCTCCTCGTTTTGAGTGATTGTGTGGTTTCTTAGCCTCATCCTTAGACTGATGTGATCTGTCATGGTTAAATCCCTTGCTTTTGCTTGGGATCGAGCCTTTACCTCTTCCTCGCTAGTTCTGTTTTCTGGCTAACTTCTTCTCTGCCTTCAATGCAAACTGATAAGCTTCTTCCATAGTCCTTACTGACATTATGCTAAGTTCATCTTGGATTTCATATCTCAAGACATTTATATATTTGGCGACTCTTTCTTCGTCTCTCTCCCTTTATCCAGTTCTGATGTTCAGTCGGTAGAACTCCTCGGTGTACTCCTTGACTATCATCCCTTTCTGTATCAGGTTCTATAGCTTCCTGAATAGATTGATCTGGTAGTCTTTGGGTATGAACTTAGCCTTCAGTTTGGCTACCATCCTATCCCAAATCTTTATCCTCTGTTTGCCTTTACTTCTCCTCTCAGCCTGCAGTTCGTCCCACCACAGTGCTGCATGCCCTTTTAGCCTAATGACTGCCTGCTTCACCTTCTTCTCCTCATCGACATCTTCATAGTCGAAGTGTTTGTCCATGGACCTTATCCAGTCCAATAGTTCTTCAACATCTAGATTTCCCTCAAACATGGGGACCTCTATCTTAGCTCTACCTCCCAATCTGGCAACTGCTCTCAACAAACGTTCTTCTGCAACATCCTCTCTTGTAGCTTATTCAACCTCAACCTCTTCACTTTCTGCATCACTGACATCCTCAACGTCAAGTTCTCTTCTCTATGCTGCTTCCATTGTTTCCAATCAGGTGCGAAGCTCTCACATCTCCCTCTCTACAACATGGTTGGCTAAAGGCGACTCTCATCTTCTTGGCAAGATTATGTTGACTATCTGTCACACACAGAGTACAACTCTGATACCACCTGATGCAGACCCCCTATCCCTCTTAAGGCCTGCGTGACATCCCGGTCAGGATCTTCTGATTCTAGAGCCAAAATGGCTCTACTGGTTCCAAACTGGAATCCTTCGAATGAACACACAGGTCCCCCCACAAATGCTGAGTTGGATTTTCCAAGCGCCAAGCGTGAGATACCACAACACACGACCAAGAGCTGTGACCTTGCGCTAAGCCAAAAAGGGCACTTGTCATGGACCAAAACTTCACAAGTCAAGCGTCCCATCCCTTTGTCCTTCGAATCCCCAGTCGTTGAAATGTCAAAATGTCCTAGCGCCTATTCCTTCGGGTTTTTGCGTTTAGCGAAATCATGGTACAAGGGATATCTCTGCTCTTTGGAATCCCTAGTTTCTGAAATGCCGAAATGCCGAAACACTGAAATGCCTTGGCGTTCGATCAACGACTCAAAATAATCCCTGAGATCTACAGTCCACGTCCGACCTCGCTATTTCATTATTTGCGATTCAGGGTTTTGGGAGACAAGGACCTCTATCCTTCCAACTCGCGGTACCTAAAATCGTGAAATGGACCAACGGTCCAGAGATGCTTGTGATCGACGGTTCATGTCGAATCACAATTTTGTGATTTAGGGTTTTGAGAGAGAAGGATCTTTGTCCTTCTAACTCACGGTACCCAAAATCGCGAAATGGACCAATGGTCTAGATCTATTTAAGATCGATGGTTGCTATTCCTCCCGAGCTTTGGACATCAAAAAGCCCTCGCCGCTAACGTCCTTATAGCTCCACCTTATCCAATGGCCGGTGGGGTTTCAACGTTTCTCCTCAAGGACTCTCCACCATCCGTTCAGATCTTCGGGATCTCCCCTCCCGAATCTACGCAGCATTAAAGCCTACGCTTCTCCCTCAAATCAAACGGTCTGCAGGATCTTCCACCACGATCCAACACTCGACGACGTTCTTCCTCCTGAGCTTTTACTCACTTTAGACTTAGAATATTTTCTAAGTCTTCGAAGACTCGGTCTTCGTTCCTTCCAGGGAATGAGTTTCTGGATCTCGATAACACTTTCTGAAGCGTTATCCCTCCCGAGCTTTGTCTAGTTCAGACTTTGATTTCTCGTGCACTCCTTGCGTTTGAGGGATTTTGATAACTTAGATCCATAGTATTTATCGCATAGAAATTCCTCCTGACCTCCTTACATTCCTCTCTGGCTCGATGCACACCTTGCGGAGCTTCCAATGAAGAGAAATAATTGAAACTGGAAAAACTCACAGTTCCATCCAGTTGTTCATGTAAATAGAAATGACAGGAAAATGCACACAGTCCACACACCATACATTTGGATCAATTTTCCATTCTGTTATATTCACAAGTGCCCAATGGCTACATAATACATTCAAAATTACAGTAACTCAAAACACTGAGATCTCCTGCTAACTCACATTTCTCTCTTACAACTAATTTCTCTCTGTATTGCAGCTCTCTCTAACTGGGTGTACAAACTTCTACATAACTCAAAAATGTTTCTAGGGTTTCCCTTGGCTACTTTCCTACTCTAAAACTCATCCTATGCTATCTTAGTTCAGTCGCATTCCAGAGCCGAAGTGGAAACTTCTTCTCTGTTTACAATTTCAAAATTTGCCTTAAAGGGTAAAACTCGGCACCAGTTCAAGCGTGCCTCCAAATGTGAATTTTGGCGCTGAGTGGAGGCGGATTCTGAAATCGGTTGTAAATTCCCACGTTGAAGTTCTGGAATAAATCTCACATGTTGAGTGGTCCCGCCTCTGTGTGCTTTCCAACGATGCTCCTGCATCAATAGGGCTTATGGAAGAAGTGTTAAAGAAAGAAATACTTATGTGGCCCCATGTAAAATTGGATGCTACAAATGTCATAAATATGGACACATAGCTCATGATTGTAGAAGCATGATAGATACTTCCATGAAAGAGAACACTACTATCATATATAAGAAATTATGGATAATAAAACAGGAAGAATAGGTGAACACATACTAGGTCCTAGAGATCGCAAGATAGGACATAACATGAGATGAAGAAAATTATACAAAGACAAATGAAGATGTTAGATACAAAAAGGTTTGGAAAATAAATGAAAGAAAAGAAGTGTTGGTCACTATAATTGCTTAATTAATTTTAAACAACCAAGTAAAACATAAATTATCAACCCAGGGAAGTCTTTTGTTTCAAAGATAGCCACGCACAGTATATGCTCAATCCCAAAAGCAACTTAGTGGTGTAGTAAAGAAATCTATACTAACTATACTTGCTTGAATGAACTAAAGCTCTGAATTAAATCACAGGAAAGTAATCTCCCTATTGCGGTCCTTGAAGATCGATCTAAGAATCCTGGATTACATTAAAATAATACTTGCAATGGAAAAGAACAACTATTCTGTAATCAGAGAACAGGACCCTTACTCTCAAACAAAGACTTCAGTATTAACACTCTTTCATGAAAAGAAAACACTTAGTTCCTTTCTGTTTAAGCAGGAGCCTTGAGACTTACTTCTGTTTAGCACACTTGTGAAGTTGAGGTCTGCAGAGAACAGGGCAGTCTGATTCCTTTCTTTCTGAGCAGGGATCTCTAACCCGGTTCTAGCTGACACCAAGGAAAGTCTACAGAGAACATGATGCTTTGGTTCTTTCCTTTCTGAGTAGGAACCCTTAATCCAATCCCAGACCAACACACTTGCAAAGGCAAAGGAAATTTACAGAATACCAGGTGTTGTAGTTCCTTTCTGTCTGAGCAGGAACACTTTAACCAAATCTCTGGCTAGCACACTTGCAGGGATAAAGGAAATCTACAGAAAATAAGGTGTTGTAGTCCCTTTCTGTCTGAGCAGGAACACTTTGACCAAATCTCTGGCTAACTCAAAGGCAAAGGAAATATACAGAAGACAAGGTGTTGTAGTCCCTTTCTGTCTGAGCAGGAACACTTTAACCAAATCTCTGGCTAGCACACTTGCAACAAGAAATGAATTCTACAGAGGGTATGATGTATTGATCCCTTTCTGTCTGAGCAAGGAACCTTAACCAATCCCCTGCTAGCCTTACAAAATCATCACACAAGATTGATAAAGAGAGAATTATGAATTTCATTCATTAACTAAGGCAGAGTCAGTCGTGTTTCAGCAAAGCGGAATTCATTAAACAATGTTTCAGCAAACGAT